>CACRXK020004310.1:0-32246 GCA_902702795.2 Paramuricea clavata | reverse complement strand
TTCAAGCCTTTCGTCGTGCTCAGCTTGATCCTTTCCATGTACGATAATATCGTCCGATATATTATGCACACCTTCGCAATCGCGAATTGCATCACCAATATGATACTGATAATATTCTGATGCATTATTCATACCAAAAATTAGACGTGTATATCGATAATGTCCCTTGTGAGTGACAGTGGTTGTGATTTCTCTCGATTTCTCTTCAAGCTCTAGCTGGTAATATCCATATTTGAGATCCAATTTTGAGAAAACTTTGCTACCATTTATTTCATGAAGGATATCATCCACTGTAGGAATAGGAAACTTCTCTCTAACAATCGCTTCATTGGCTTTGCGCATGTCCGTACACAGTCGAATGTCACCATTTGGCTTAGGTACAACAACAAGTGGACTTGCCCATTTTGCTGGTCCTTTTACCTTTTCTAATATACCTTGCCTTTCCAATTCATCTAATTTCTTTTCAACTTTAGACTGTAATCCATATGGAATGTTACGAGCTCTCTGTGCCACAGGTTTCACATTTGGGTCTAAGTTAACTTCCAGCTGTCTGTCTTTCAACTTTCCAATACCTTTAAAACACCCCGAATATGTTTTCATCATTCTATCTCTGAATGTATTGTCATCCTCGACTGAGTTGACACCTTCCGATATCACAGGTTGTGGACCAATCTTCAAGACATTCAATTGAATAGCAGTTTTCTTTCCCAGTAATGGCTTACCGGTGCCTTCAATCACTATGAATTCTGCTTCTTTTACTTCTTTGCCTTGACATACAACATCGGCTGTAAATTTCCCAGCAACAATAAGTGGCTTACTTGATCCATATGAATAAATCTGTGTTGCTGTTTTCTCCGACTTACATTTTATTTGCTTGGCTTTAAGTTTCTCCCAACAGGATTTATCGATTACATTACACGTTGAACCAGAGTCAATAAGAAAATTGCACAACACTCCTCCAACTTTGATATCGACTAAACCACTGTTTTCATCCGACTGATGATTAACAACAAAAGCATATTCATTGTCACCCTCTTTGGATTCCTGATCTTCTCTTGTATAGTTTATTTTCTTTTTATTGTCTCTCTCATTACTGACTTTAGTTCTACACTCACTTGCAAAATGTCCCTCCTTATGACACTTATGACATTCAGCAGATTTTGCTGGACACTTTGGTGACTTGGCAAAGTGGTCTGTTTTGCCACATCTGAAACATTTCTTGTTGGGTGATTTAAATTTACTTTGAAACTTCCCTTTGATTCGATTGATATTTTCTTTCTTGACTTCATGTCCTGCGTCATCATTAATTTTATTAGCTTGAAAATATGAAGCTTCATGTGCTCTTGAGATTTCTTGAAGCTGCTTAAGTGTTAAAGTTTGTCCTCTTTCAAGCAATTTTCTTCGTAGTGCCACTGAACGACATTTGTCGATGACTTGATCTCGGATGAATTCATCACTAGATTCCCCATAATCACAACTCAACGCTTTCTGTTTCAGCCTTGTTACAAATTGGTCAATTGTCTCACTTTCTTCTTGACTCATTCGACGAAACATATGTCTTTCATACGGTACATTAACAGCAGGGTTGAAATATGTATCCAACGCTTCGATCGCCTTATCATAATCATTAGCATTGCCATTATCTGGTAAAGTATCAAAAATATCCTGTACATCCATACCAGCACAATGTAACATCAAAGCTCGTTTTTGTGTCTTGTCGGTAATTCCTTTTCCGACAACAAAGAGTTCGAATGCTCTTTTCCACCTTCTCCACCTCGGAGCTATACTGGTGGGCTCACCTTTTGGGTCAAACGTTGGTATTCCGCCATGAAAGGCTTTGAAAACCGCCATATTTAACAAAGTCGATGTAGATGAATTTTTTTTTTTCTCGAATTTAATCCTTGTCCATCTAATCTTTCAACTTTATGGCATTATTTTGTAACTAAATATTGTTCCTTGACCATCCTCGTCGCCAATTTAGTGTCTCTTTCTTATAAGAGATTTATATTTCAACCAGAAAAACTTGCTAACTTGTACATGTATTACTGAAGTACAATAATCAATATGGCCGACTTCTACGATCCATATTTATACCTAACTATCCATACTAATCTATTATGCATATATTAACTGTACATTATCTCTAAACACTATATACACTACCAGCCTTGGCCTAGGCTTGGCCTAGCCTAGGTCTGGCCTTGGCCTGGCCAAGGTAAATGTGGCGCGTTTTGGCTCACATTGGCCTAGTATTTTGTTATTAATTTTGTGTATTTTTATGTGTTGTGACGTTGTTCGCTTGTTGTCCGCTAATCCCTCACTTCATGTGGACACACGTTGCCATGAAAATAAAGCCCAAGCCAGGGCCGAAAGTATTTACATTTCCACAAGCCTAGGCCTAGGCCACCAATTGTAGTGGGCCCAAATTTCCTGGCCTAGGTCAGGCCAAGGACATGCTAAAGTCTGTTTAGACTGCCAAAATGTATGCCAATGCCAGGCTAAGGCTGGTAGTGTAAACACGACTAAAGATAATGGACTATATGCGCTATCGTATGGAGTATTACCTAACTCTCTACGTTGCGGAATTGGAATAACGAGATTTGTGGCAGAAATAAGCATACTGTAGCTTGCAAATTTCGATTCAGGTATTGTTGGACTGAAACGATCAATTAAGCGTATTGACAGTATATATATATATATATATATATATATATATATATATATATATATATATATATATATATATATATATATATATATATATATATATATATATATATATATCGTACAGTTGAGTATTTCCACGCAGATATCCTTTAGTATAGCTTAACTATACGACCTTACATTAACAATCCGCATCCACGGTCACTGATTTATATTTAAATTAAGTACGCAATTTTTACACAATTAAAAACAAGGAAATGAACAGATACTGCATGCATTCGCTCCTTATCACATCCCAATCACGAGAAATGAATACGCGAGAATCTTGAATATATTAGTTCAAACCAGTTGGTGGGGAAAATTGTAATGGCAGGGACTGCTTAAAATGGTTGTCGGATAATTTCACATCTTTTTTTAATTCGTATCATATGAAATCAGCTTGCAGAAATTACCTATTTTTCTTTTACAAATGGAAGAATATTAATTGCCACAATTATCATCATATTCCAGCTTTTCCACCTGCCATGCATATCTGGAAAGTTCTGTACAATTTTTGTTATTCTGGCAGTTATTTGGTTCGCCTCCAATCCACGGAGGAGCAGTAGTAAAATTATTGCCATTACTCCAGATCCAGCCTTCCTTTGGATCACTAATTGTTTTCTTACTGTCAGGATGCCATTAATTTATGCCACAAAATATTATTATCCACATTACCGTAGTGTTTTGTAGCGGGGACCTGGAAACATCGCGCGGTTAATCACGAAGCCAAGGAACTTACAATGGCTTTTGGATTAGCTGCTATTCAAATATTTCCATGTTTGATTCAGGACAAAAGTACAATTATACTTCTTTAAAAAAATGCATTCTCTAAAAAGCGCTGGCTTCTAGAAAGC
This sequence comes from Paramuricea clavata, assembly GCA_902702795.2. Lineage (NCBI taxonomy): Eukaryota > Metazoa > Cnidaria > Anthozoa > Malacalcyonacea > Plexauridae > Paramuricea > Paramuricea clavata. The sequence goes on along the minus strand of CACRXK020004310.1, from coordinate 28,689 downwards.
CCGGAACTTCAGCGTACTCAGCCTGACTATTCGGCCAATGATGATAGTCTTGATTAAACAAGTTAATTGAAACTAGTCTAGCCTGCGAACATGCGCACTGGGAGAAAGGTGAGCCTGCACGGAACCATGCGTTTTATTCAATCATCCCCTTTTCGCATCTGCTAAACGCGAACCAATCAGCGTCGACTGCGATAAATAAACTGTCAAAAGTCAAATTGACGCAAGGCGTGTACATTGTGCAACAAAGAAATACTGAATATTAAAATGTATACATAATGTATATATGAACAATAATACAAAGCATTAGCGGGCCGCACAATATATTACACGGAAAAATATAGAATTCTTCAAATATTAAATAGATATCAATACACATACAAAAATAAAGCCGAATAAAATACTACCATTGGCATTGTATGTACAGTAATACTTGTACTATGGTGCGACTGAAAGAACAATGTTCTGAATATTTGAAGATTACTAAAATACGGTCAGATAGATTCGGATTTGGAATACCGAATACGTCTAAAATTTTACTAGCTGTTGTCTAAATAAATGATAAATGAGCATGTATTTATTAATTTCTTCGAAATCACGAGTGTGCCAGTAGTGGAAGCCGTATCGACGTCGAAATTGTCAGCAGTTTATACAGTAAATAGTACAACGTTTAATGTACGATATATATTTATCTAAATGACATGCCAGCGAGGATCAACAATATAATTATTCGTACATATTTGGGTATCTTTTGTATGCCTTCGCTTGCTGACTTGCTCACTAATGAGAATAATCCGTGAAGCCACGACGACCTCAAAATGTACTATACTATAGTCTGATGTCAATCCGAAGACGAAGTTCAGAATACTGTTATAGTTTCGCGTATTGGATTTAAGCGATAGATTCAAGTCATTTATGATCGACTTTTTTGCTGGGATGCTTTGCTATTGCTTTTGGTTTCCATTTCTAGTTCTATTTGTTCGATAGTCTTATAATATATAATATTAAAATGAATAAAGTTCAAATTCTTCAAAATGCTGTTGTTAACATTTGCTATTTTTAGTAATTTTGTCAACGAGTGTAAGCCAATCAGAAGCCTGCGTTTCTATACGAACGCCACTACTAAGAAAACCTGTAGTTCCGCGTGCAGGCCCTCTATTCTTCGCGCCGCCCGTAACCCAGGGCCTGTTCGCAGGCTAAAACTAGTCGGGAGGAAAGCATTCCTAAGCATTTGTCGTAAACAGGTGTTATATGCATATACAATATATTACACTCGGTATTGTGTAAGAAAAGCATGTGTAAATTACCCTTTTTCCTTTTGCAAATCGAAGCATATTCTCTTGCACAATCATTATCATTCCACCATGACTTCCCGGGCAAAATTTCAGCACAATGTTCATTATTCTGGTCGTTATTTGGCTCGCCGGGTCCCCACTGCAGAGGATATGTAATATTATTACCATCACTCCAGATCCAGCCATCCTTTGGATCACTAGTCATTTTCGTACGGATTAATCCTATCCAAAATCTAGAGATTTTAATGGCACTTGTTTGTTGGTAAATAAATCTAACTTCCGAGGAATCAAGGATAGAAACCATGTCCCCTCCATATGCCAAACAGTTAGCTCTGGAGTCCCCCCAATTCATTTTTCGCATGACAAGAAGATAGCATGAATTGTCGTAGTTCTTCCAGCCTTTCGGGCATCCCTGATTTGCAACAGCTGAAAAAAGAAGAAAATACAGAAATTTTTGAAAATTAAAACGAGTCCGATTGACCATTCAAGCTAGACTTCAATTGCTTAATATTGAACAATATTTAAAAAACAAGACAATCAAACTCGTTTGAAGCTTGAAATTTGTTTGTGCTTGAAGTACTTGAAAACTCTTATGTCCACCGTTAAACTAATCTTATCTCATGTCCTACTCTACATGGCATTCTTCCCTACCGTGATCGTTCTGTACTCATCAATACGCTGAAATAAGTGACAGCATGTATACCATGCAGAGATAACCATAATCACACTGATCACACTTTCTAGAGTATATATGTGTTATTAACCGGCTGCGAGGTCCGGATAAGAAAAATTGTGCCCGAGATCTAGAGGGCGCGGGACGTTTTCAAAACCGAGGGCGCAGTTTTTCTCATTCGAACCAACGATACCGGTAAATAACGTGTTTATTTTTTTAGCAGATGTGAAATTAATTCATTAGAATGCAAATGCGAACTAATTTGAGACCAATGCGGTTGTGTATTAAAGCGAGGGTTAATTAGTAAGCTTTTGCAGGACATTCAACAGACAAGTAAGAATTAAAAGATAACGTGCAAGCGCTGGAGACCTCAATAAAACAAAGCATAGATGTTTGTGACTATGTTCATGCGATGATTCGGATGATGATCATCATCACGCAGGTTAGGATGTAAACGTTGTATGCTGTGTTGTAATTTTCCATTGCCGAAATGTTTAATGATCAAAGTTATTTTAATTACTAACATATCGACCAATCATAGAGCTGCAACAGCAGTCAGCCCGTATGGTACGCCTATGAAAAAAAAGATTTCCCTCATAAAATACACGCACATTTTAACATCGCTTTTTATTATTTATTTTAACCAGAACCAGGCAACGGAATGAATTAATGATTGGGAATGAAACAGGAATGAAGATTGGAGATAATGATACATAAAACTTTCTGTTTGTGGAAATACCACGTAAATTTACTACTACAAAGCTTTCTATAGGCTCGGTCCCAGCCGTTCCCTGTTGGGGCTCTCTTGGAGGGAACGGCTGGGCGCATTATAATTAAAGGTTTATTAAAAAACACATTTTGGCACCCGAAGGTGAATTGCAATATGCTTATAGAAACATAATAAAGGATGAATATCAGATAATATAAATATAGATATATCGTATATGTACAGTTGTTAAAATACTACAAATTATTTACTATTAAAATTAGCAGTCATTGCTGGTATAAAACTAGTTTTAAAACGTTCCGTTCTGCATTTAGTTAATGTGAAGTTAGAATTGTTTCTTATGTTCAGTTCATGCGATTCTTCACGGAGTGGGGGTAAGAGGTGGTTGAGGTGAGCATTGGGTTTTAAGATCTTCTTGAAAGTTTTCGCACATAGCTCTTGACGTCTGTCGACAAGGCGCTTGCATTTAGCGATGTTGAGAGCATCCTCGTAATCTGTTGTCGGGTAAATAATGCGGAAAACTCTTTTTTGAACTTTTTCAATTTTATCCCCCAAACACTTTGGTAACATGGTGTGCCAGACAGGACAGGCATATTCTAAGATAGAGCGCACCATAGAAAAGTAGACTAATAAGAGGTCATTGGGGGGAAGACCACAGCGCTGTAGGACACGAATAATGTATAAGCGTTTTGAGGCTTTTTTAACTAGCGCTTCAGTGTTATCTTGCCATTTCAATTAGGGATGAGCCGATTAATCGGTACGGCCGATAAATCGGCCGATATTTGGCGTTTTCAAAATAATCGGTAATCGGCCGATTATTTTTTATAATCGGCTATTTGCCGATATTCGCAATTTTTTCGTTTTTTTAAGAAAAATACCTCTATAATCTAGTAATCTACCCTCCGTCTTGTTTTTGACACTTTTGTTGCACGTATTTAATCCCATATCCATTAATTCATTTGACTCGTACAGCGACCGATATATAACTGTCCAATATGAGTAAATATTTTCCGGAACACACTAAAACTAGTATGTCAGTTTGTGGCGTATACACAAGTATTAAAAGTTGTCAAAAAACCGTTATCCGGCGCTTGTACCCCGGTACACAGAAATATCGGCCATAGCCGATTAATCGGCCGATTATTTTTTTATATCGGATCGGCGAATCGGCTTTTTTCTGGTATCGGCTCATCCCTAATTTCAATTTATTGTTCATGGTTAAGCCAAAAATTTTGAAAGAAGGAACTAAGTCTAGAGGTAAACCATCAATGAGGAGTCGGGGGATGTCATTCTCGCTACGGACGAAACTCACTATCATTTCTTTGCATTTCTTTCCGTTCAATTTCATGTTGTTATTAACAGACCATCTTTCAATTGTGTTAAGATCAGATTGTAGGACTGAAACTTCATTTTTCTTTAAGGACTCCGATATTGTTACGTCATCCACGTATTTCCAATGGTCAGTGCTAGAGGATGCCAGTTCAAGATCGTTGATCATAATTATGAACAAAATAGGGCCCAGTTTTGAACCTTGAGGGACACCTGCGTTATTGATGCCCCAGTCAGATTGGAAATTGTCGATCTTTACCGATTGACGGCGATTTGAGAGAAAGCTGCATATCCATGGAATAAGCGACAATCTGACGCCAAGGGCCAGCAACTTTGGGTCATTGATCATATCGATGGGTCATTGATCATATCGCTTTGGGTCATTGATCATATCGCTTTGATCATATCGATCAAGCAAAACGTTGTAGAGGTTCCTTTAAGGCAACCAAATTGTTGCGGGTTGATTTTATGTTTCACGTCATCCACCATCCAATTGACCACAAAGTCCTCAAGAATTTTGGACAAAGAGGCTGTAAGGGAGATTGGGCACAACTCCTCCTCACAGGATACGGATGACGCTTTAGGAATTGGTGTAATTAACGCATCTTTCCATATGTTAGGGATGCAGTGCGTATTGTTCCGTTTAGCCAAACAAAATACTGGCACCGCAAATCGCGGTGCTAAATAATTATCATAATTATGTCTCGTATTAAATATTATTATGGCTCGTATTATATAGATTTGGGACAACAGACAGATCCTTAATAGCGTTTGTAGCAATTTTACATTGGACTTCTCGATGCAGAGTTTGCTCATTTGGAAGATCGTTCCTTTTAAAAATACGTTTTTGGGGTTTAACGTTGCCGATAGTTGAAGGCCTAGCCGATTTCCTTGAGGGCGCTGTATGCATGTGGAGATGTTTCTACGTCGGTGGGTAAACACCGTTTAAATCTTTCATTCTCACTTAAATAAACTTTCTTGAGATGATTTTTACAATCCTCAATTTCTTGTTGTAGTTTGGTGCACTTGTTAACTTGTCTCAGGCATGAACAGCACAAATATTTATCGCATGGCACTTCTTCTTTAGAAATGCACAAAATATCACAAAAATTTTCCAGCAATTGCCGCGTTCTGCCTACGAATTTCGTGCGATATTTTACATTTTCAACTTCATTAGAACAAACAAAACATCCACAAACAGATGCTAATAATACATCAATCAATTCATTGTGTTCTTTTTCCTACCTACCAAGCATTTCTAGCTATTTTAATAATGACTTTATTACACTCACCCATATAAATGTTCTATAATTTATGCGGAAATATCGCATATTGGAAATTATTAATAACACGTGATCAGACACGGAACGCACTGCATGCGCCCAGCCGTTCCCTCCAAGAGAGCCCCCAAGAGGGAATGGCTGGGACCGAGCCTAAGCTTTCTATCCGCAAGCCGGCATCTTCATCAGCACAATTAATATGTGAAACGTTATAATAATACAGTATAAAACACCGCATTTAAGACTGACCTAAAATTTAAGAACCTGTTAAGCTAAAACATTTTGTTTAGACCCCGTTTAAATACGAAACAGTTCAGCTTAGAATTTCAAATAGAGTCCAAATTTTATACTATAAGTTTATTTACAATCAGTGCAGCTTTAACTGCTTATACAAGGTTGGTATAAATTACATATAGCTACTGTCATATTTTTTAGATTATTGATATAAATCATTTTCTAGGTTCTATAAATCAGCAAATTCTAGGTTCTTATATTGGGGTTTAGTGTATGTGAAATGTTAATAATAATATGTGAAATGTTATAAAAATATGTGAAATGTTAATAATTGAAGAAAGCTTACGGTCGAAAGCTTTGCGGTACTAAATTTACGTGGTGTTTCCTCAAACAAAAGTATTATATTGGTTATTTATATGTTTTATCGCCATGAAATCCGACAATGAACTTAATGATGATATATAGTTGATGTATATCTTGATATAATTACGGAATGGTGATCAGAATCAGGCGATCTGAGATATTAGCAGTAGCTACTGCATTCATGTAAAGCAAAGAGCAGCAGTGGTTTATCAGGTTGAGGGGAAGTTTTGTGGTTGGATTACATTTCGCGGTGACACTGATCGACTAGCTCAACTCACCCAATCTGGTACCCAGAGTATACCCGTTCGCAGGTTAGGTGCTGGGCATGACTCCAGAGAAACGGAATGAAATGATCAATTTCATTGGCTGGCGTGAGATCAATGACACCAATACCGGAAATTGGTTGCAAATGGGAGAATTTGACCCCGTTTACACGGTACCGGACGAATCGTGGACCGGTCTGAAATTAGTCTTTTTGGCCTGTTTACACACGAATTCGTCCTGTTAGAGGGTCTCGAATTCGTTCCGTGGTTCTGCTTTGTTTACACGGCCTAAAGGGACGAATTTCAGCACGGTTCCAAATTCGTCCGGTACACTGATCTGTACTAAGACTGGATAACGCATCTATAGTATACAAAAGTGAAGCCGGAAGTAACCGCCAGCCACCCGATTCTGGGGTCCCACTTTTGTATAGATTTGTATTACAGATGGTAGTTTTTCGCGTTTTTTGCCTTGGCTACGTTTCTGACCGGGCCAGTTTAATACAATCAAAAAGAAAGAAGTATACAAGAAGAATTTTGAGCAAAAAATTTGGAGTATTATGGCTTTATAACGCCACGAAACGGGATTTACAATTTTGAAGGAGTGGAGAGCCTCGTACTTTGTTTATCAACACGAGCTCGTTTTGCTACTTTCATACAAAATCAACTCAAAATATACAAGAATTACTGTTACTGGACGAATATTTTCGGGAAATTTGAAGAAATGAAGCAGCTACATTGGGAACGAAAGCGTGCAGAGGTTAGTTTTAAAATACCTATAATTATATGAATTAAAATAACATTGTAATGAGTCATTGTTAATTTGGATAAAAAATATTTGATTGCCACTTGCCTTCCTACTTTAAAACATATAAAACTTCTGCACACGTCCAGGGAAAGTTCATGAAAAAGTTGACATTTAAAACTACAATATGATTGAGTCATTGTTAATTTGGATGAAAAAATATTTGATTGTCACTTGTCTTCCTACTTTGAAACATATAAAACTTCTCCACAAGTCGAGGGAATGTTCTTGACAATGTTGACATTTAAAACTGGTCCCTAATTTTCATATAATTATAAAAGTAGCCTCAAGGTATTTTAAAACTAACCTCTGTACGCTTTCGTTCACAATGTAGTTGCTTCATTTCTTATTTTGAGTTGATTTTGTATGAAAGTAGCAAAACGGCTCGTGTTGATAAACAAAGTGCGAGGCTCTCCACTCCTTCAAAATTGTAAATCCCGTTTCGTGGCGTTATAAAGCCATAATACTCCACATTTTTTGCTCAAAATTCTTCTTGTATGCTTCTATCTTTGTGATTCTAAAACTGGCCCGGTCAGAAACGTAGCCAAGGCAAAAAAACGCGAAAAACTACCATCTGTAATATAAATCTATACAAAAGTGGGACCCTTGAATCGGGTGGCGGCCGGTGATTTCCGGCTTCACTTTTGTATACTATAGATGCGTTATCCAGTCTTATTTCAGATCAGTGGTCCGGTACCGTGTAAACGGGGTATTACACATGGAAATTCCCGAATACGACGTAAACAAATTCGAAATTACGCTTATTTGCAAGATTTCAAATACGAGTTAAATGTTATACATTATAATAATTCTGGATGAGGATTTATATACGATCTGTACACTTTTGGGTTTTGTATCGTTTATTGTGGCAAATACTTTTGTTGTTTATATATAAACATGGTATATATTACAGATATGAAAGCTGACTGACATTGCTGAATTCGCGAAACAGGGACGGGTTGTACGAAACCGGATAGTGATTTTTTCAAATTTTTTAACTCAGTTGTTGATTGGTATAACTCGTATTAAAGTTTAGTATTCATAAGTTGAATGTTTTTTATACTTCTTGCGTCGTCTATATCCGTAGTTTCAAAGTTTTTCAAGCATTTTTACAAAGTTTGAAAAAATCACTACCGGTGGATAACGCTATCCGGCCTTGATACAACCGGCCCCAGATGAATAAAATATTTCATACTTCCATTCAATTGCGCTAGTTACCGCTAGTGTTGGGGGTTCTGGCTTATGGTTCTGGATTTGTGCTTGGACATAGCGAGCATAGAATTTTTGTGTGGATATAAGTCTGGGTATACCATAATATTCATATAATTAAAGGCTATACGCTTACACGTTACGATTTGTCGTGTACGATTCGTAATCTGGCGTGATAAAATGAGTGCTGGCGCCATAATTCATTGCCGTTTCGTTAAATAAAGAGTCTCAACCGTGATGCATTGCGCGCTTGTGTTTATTTACAAACGCTGAAAGAACCTGTCCGCAGGCAAACACGCAGGCGGTATCACTGTACTCGGAAATTCTCACCTGGTTTTTAATATATAAAATTTTATAGTCGACCAATTTTGCAATTTTTGGAGCTCTTTTTTGTAAAGAAAGTGAAGATGTCTGACTCCGAATCGGATTCAGATCTGGCTGTTGAACAGTATGATCCAGAAGACAATCTGAACGCTTATGGATCGCCAGTCGTACGACCTGTGGACGAAGAGATTTTGGCAGTTGCACCTGCACGTCAAAATATTGAAAGTAATCGAAATCAAGTAAGTTTTCTTGTTTTATGTTTAAAAATAATCACATTTTATAGTATTTTATTTTTAGTATTTTTTGAACAGTATACTACAGAACGTGTATTTACATATTGAGTATTTATTTACTTACTTTTGCGAATGCAAGAATACATGCAGCAAGCGAAGTGGGAGGAAAAGATTTAATTGCATATCAAGAATAACTGTTTTCTGTAAATTTATATGGTATGTAAGACTGTATGGGCAGTACATCTACTTTACCTTGCTAATTTTTTTTGACAATTTGACAGATTTATGCCATATATCAAGTGTATGAAAGAGATGAGAGAACTCATTGGGATATTTACCTGGCAATGGGAAAAGTTAAAATCACACATAAATATGACTGAAGTAGTTACCAACTTTATTAAACAAGTTATATTCGATTTTCCTCAACAAGACATATTAGCCAGGGTTACCAGGGACGTAGCTAGAGAGGGGTTTGTTGGGGGTGGGGAGTTAACACCCCAATTCATCACACTCTCTAAAAATGCCTGCTTGACTCGGCAAATTGTTTTTGGATTTAATGTTCATCGAAAATATTTGAGTAGCTCAGAATAAAATTTACGATAATTGTTAACAAATTACGATAAATTAATGTAAGTTCCGAAAACATTTTTGACTCCACCCCCTCCCCTCGACAGCAATTTTGGGAAAAATATTAATTGGCGACTGAAATGTCCGGCAAATGTGATATTACACATTCCCCCTTCTTTACCTTGTCTGCTATGGCCCTGAGGGTTACTGTGTTTTCTGAAATCTGAAAACATGTCTATATAATTTACCAATTTATTACAGTACCTTTGATCGTTCTAATCAGGACAATAAAAGCAGCCGATGTATCAGTTACAATTTCTGAAATGATTATATTGCCAACCATTCTTTCCAGTATCCTTTTCAAGCCCAGAACTTTCATGTTGGTTGACACACCCCCTGTTTCACGTTTATCAACCACTTCAACATCAACCATAACATCCAAACTCTGTTCCCTTAAGGCATACATACAATATTTTGCACCGTGTCGTGGAGAATCATTGCGTCCGTCACCACAAAATATGACAGTTTCCTCAGATAGCATGTTCCAAATTTCTGCTTTCATCTGCTCCCTGTACCTTGTGACTTCAGGAATTACGTAGAGTGTTCGCATTCTGTAGTATGTTGTATTTGAAATGATACAAAGTCCGAGGAATTAACAAAATAATAATAGTTTGTCAAAGTTATTTCCAGAAATTAAACATCCAGCAGACATCAACAAAGGGTTGGCATATATAAATTATATATGGTGCCACCCCATGGTGCCGACCGAGTTCTTGCGAGGATGCCCAGCATCCAGTGTGACCTTTGGAACATTCCCATGACACTTTTAAAACACCTCCTTCAAGTTTCTTATTTACAACTTTACTTTTTCCTCAACAAGATAGATGTTGGCAGCCCTTGTTAAAAATAAACACCATAATAGACACATCCACAATAACACGAGATTGAAAAAAGTGCTCCCTGGCACCTATTGTTTCGTTTATCAATCCCATTTAACACATTGAATGCAGATTTCATTTGATTTAGCAACCTTTCATTTCTTTCTGGGCATGATTCTGATTTTTGCTCCTTGCCAACATCACCATTTCTGGGTCACTGATGTCCATAGCCTCTTCTCCTTTAGTTATATTGGGACTGCATGAAGATATCATATCAACTTCCAGGTCTATAGCACTCAATGTTGTTTCATCACCGTAATCATCTGAAAAACTGCAGCATAAATATGGAAATAATTAATTACAAATTAGTTCAGCATTATTGAGTAGTTCTACGAGCATTTCTAACCCAGGGATGTTGGGATTTATATTATCAGAAAAGTAATCGATACCTAATTAATTATTAATAGTCTACATCAGATTTAAAATGATTCAAAATTTCAAATTACCGCGCAACATCATCACTGAAAAAGAGTTCACTGCAGCAATTCTCCCCCAAACTGTTGTCTATGTCACTGTCACAAACAATAAAAAAGTCAACTGATCAGTAATCACCATTTCAAACATCGCTTTTAGATTATGAATGATGTATAAACCTTAATATTGACCTCTTTATTCCACTTTATTACTAACTTGCGAATCATCCAGAATTCCAAATATAGATATACCCTATACCCTAGTTTAGAATTTACAGTACCTTGTCGACGAAGTGTCCGTTGATTCTGAACTTGAACAATCGGTTTCAGAAGAAGATGGATCGCCAGCATGTATTCCAAATTCTGGATTAATGAAAGTGTAGACGCTCTCCACCCTGCTAACATTCATATTCTGATGAGAAGAGGTTGAATCTTCAATGTACGCAACGTGAACATCATCCTTGTAAATTGACGAAGTAGCATGAAATAATCCCATGTTGCTATTTCCATTTGGTGTTGAATTGACTACTGGAAGTATATGTCTGGCGTCTGAAACTTAAAAACCAAGCCGATATGTATAAAGCCGAAGTTCATGTAAAAACATGCAATGGGTCAAAAGAGTTTTATGCTTACCATCAGTAGGGGTCGGTATAAAATTACTTTCGCCGCGTTCTTCCTCGCAGAAATTCAACAACAAGTGCATCGCAAACTCACTATGGGTCTTCTTTGAAAAACCAAGAGAATCCTTCCTTGAAAGCCACGTTTCGAACACATCCTTCTTTAATTTAATTCTTGTGATTCCTACTTCATATCTTGGCCTACCACGTTTTGGAGGGGAAATGCCAGACTTGCAAATTGAAGCAGACCTATTTTCGTATCGTGCACTCATACAACCTAATATGCCGCCATTTTCGGGTGCCCCGAAAATAGCTGGTCAAGCGCGTAATGCGTCACGGTTGAGACTCATTCTTTAAGTTAAAAAGAAATTTTAAATGTAGCCAGCTTACGCGTGTTTACTCAATGACATACGCCAGAAAACGAACCGTACACAATTAATCGCAGCCTGTAAACGTAGCTTCATATAGCCTAAATAAATTAAATTAAAGTATTATATTCTGTGACCCAACCATAGTAGTAAAATATTCGATGAAAGTAATAATTTTATAACAAAAAATACTGTTTTAAGCCCTCCACAACCTCTGAAATCGAGATTACAACAAAGAAATGCATATATGCGGATTGTTAATTATGAAAGTATGTGCTATAGTTTCTAGACTCCATGCCTGAAATAAATGAGCTGCTTGGCCAGCTTGGGGCTTAACAGAAAATAAATAGGATAGCAGTTTATGGTACAAATCACTCTCCCCTCTCTGAAAGCCTTTGGATGATAGTAACATCCATGAAAACATATATATTCATGCATGGGAATAAAATAAGCTATAAATGCCAGAATTTTGAGGCAAAATTTAAAGAACTGAGATTTAGAGCACCATAGTGTTTATATTGTGGCAACCTAAATTCAGCCTTTCCACCAAAAGTGTCTGATCATGACTGTCTGTTACTGCAATAAAAGAAGACAATTTGATGTGCTGAAATTATATATACTAACAATACCAGTATGGCTACCACAATGTCGTATAGCTGCAGCAGGTCATCCCACATGCATCTTACATTCTGCCTGCATCATTATATAACCTTGACTTGGCAATACGCCTGTTGTGGGCATACATCAGTACATGAAAAGTATGATTTATCTCCCAGGGATATGTAGCAATGTCAGGAGGTCAGGGTAATGTAGAACCCAAATAATGGCAGATTTCCCAATCAGTGCCACAGGTATTTAGATCGACAATTTAGCAACACCTTGCCTTATACCTGCATGCTACCTTTCAGACAGGCACCCGTCCTGATCACATTGTCCTATGTTAATTGTTAAACCCAATAGGTATGAAAATATTATATCAATCATAATTCCATTTAATTAAGTTATTTTCAAACATCAAGAATTGTGAACATATTATTTTATGACTCAATTAAATAAATTAGATACATATAAACATGGAACTGTTTGTTATGAATGCAATGCACAATGTCAAATCAAAGGAATACAGAGTAATAGAGGGAAAACAGTATTTTCATACTCATTAGATATCAGTTTAATATTATACATCAAGGCACCAAAGTATTTTAAAATATGTAATAAACAAAATAGGTTAGGGAGCCAAAGGTCCACAGTGGCACATCAAGCATTCTAGATATTGTAATGTATATAGAAACTCTGATCTGATCGTATGTAATAATCTAAAGCATTATAACTTGTATTAAAATTAGTAAAAATACAACAGTCATCCTCTATAAAACCTCCGTCAGTGACCTTCTTGCGAAGTCTCTCGATACCATTTCTTGACCGTATAAAATCCACAAAAAATGCTTAGTTTATGTATACCGCATATATTATATCCATTCTGTAACATTTAACACAAGAAAATACATCTTTTACAATTTATTTCAATGTAAAAATTATCAAATTTTCTACAAATTCTTCGATATTATAATTGCAACTTATATGACGCCCACGCAAATTCAGCATCGCGGTTTGAGCAAGAGGATGCGCACAACTAAAACTTATGCCCAGCGCCTAAACAGCAAACGGGTACACTTTGGGTACGAGATTGCAACATGAATTCGAGCGCTGAAAAACAGTACACAATCTACAATATCTATCAGAACAATTTCGAAAAAAAGTGTATATTTAGTGCCGTGTACATAGAGGATATTACACGGCGGCGCGAAGATAGGACTTTTATCTTCGAGTGGTGAAAACAATATTGTTTTTAACACGAGAAGATAAAAGTCATATCTTCAAGCCAGCGTGTAAAGTTCTGTTTATTATATAGTCCCAAGCAAAAAATTGTATAAACACCAAAAGTTACGTGATCGACATCTTCACTACTGAAGATATGGAAAATATGTCACTGTGTATTTCTCAGCATCTCACGCTCTACTATATAATAATACCGTGTATAAATAGCGTGGCTACTACATGACTCGACTAGCTAGAATGGAAATATTGGCTAGGCTAAATAAATTAATATCTGATATCCTCAACGGAGGATAATATAGCGCTTTCTTTTCACTAATACTTTTGCTACAGATACTGCAATTAATTGGGATCAAGGTTATTAATATTCGTGTTTGTATAGGCAATTAGCGATATAGACTAGTTCTGAATTTAGTTTGACGAAAGCGCAACCAGTTACGAAGTTACTTGATAGATTTTTAGAATTTGGGTCCTTTTTAGTTGCGAAAAAATATTTCATAACTTCTTCATTACCATGTTAAAATGACATCCGTGTATACACGTTTTAATATATAAACCAATAATTTTGTAAGTACAGCGAAAGCAAGGTAATGAGGTATTACCGCTAAAGCAAGCAGATAAAAACTAATAATATCATCGATGCTAAAACACATTAATTTAATTTATTCATACCTTGACGCGGCGAACGAAACAGCGTCGTCCCATTACGTGCATTTTCTGTTATGTAAAATTCTTCTTTCAACTTAACAGCAAGAGGCAACAGCAACAGCAATAGAAATTCGCTTAAACCAGGCACTTGTCCACGACAAATTTTCATTTTGTTTTCTCTAAAAAGGTCAAGCAAATTAGTTATCTATTCACTAACAGCGTTTTCATTCAAACCCAACAGATGGCGACTTCTTGGGAGTTAATTGACATAGTAATGATAAAGCTCGTACGTCATGCAGATATATAATTGGCATAAAGCGTGCGTATCGTGCCAGTGAGCCTTTAGACGCTTGGAAGCATAGAAAATGGCTGACTATTAACACATTTACAATTTATCTCCGAGATTTAATTTTTTTACTGGCCCATATTTATCTGAATCCGATTGAAAAACAACTCAATTTCTTTTTTTAACGAAGTAAGCAGTTAATTTATCTTTTTAAATTTTGCGGGACTTTTATCCAAAACGTTTGTAATGAAAGCTATAATTAAGTGTATTCATGAGATACAACCGAATGTAAACATAGAATGTAAACACATGCGTGCAAAGCATCACTGGCGTGATACAGTCACTCTTTAAACACGTACATTTTTTATTGTTATATGTAGTTTAGGTAGTGTTTGAGCCGAATTTATGACGACGATTTTATTATAATAATTTTCATAAGGCAGTTGTAAAATGTAATAAATAAATGCCTTGCTGCGAGTAATGCAGCCAGATAAATCTTCTAACTAATTAAGGCATTTTTCTCGGCCGGTAAAAACTGATGAAATTTGAAATCGACAATGGAAGAATCACGATTTAGATCCGTATTTTTGGACAATTATTACTTGTTCATAAACAACAAGACGCCTGCTCAGGCGTTCACACTGGCCTGAGAATGGCATGCACTTTCGTGGTACTGGGTATAATGCGAAGTAGAGAAGTAGATAGGGATACAGGATCATAGGGATACTGGATCATATAAATACAACCAATAAATACAATCATGATTAGCAATTATCAACCATAATATACGAAGACGCCAGCTCAGAAGTACCCTCCGGCTACGTGCAACTCAACCTGACAAGCCAGGCCCACTGTAATACTATGATCATCAACTACCAACCGTGAATAATGACGGGCCAATAATAGCGAAGAAATTTTAGTCTTTGGTTTTTACTGCCGTTATAAGGCTAGTTTCAGGCGCTAAAAAGTTCATAAACGTAGACGATTCTTCTAAAAAATACGCCAATTTCCTTCCATTTATAGGATAAACTGATCCCAACCCACAGCCGTTCTCTAACCCCAACCAGTAAACATCTAATAAACAATTTGAGAATTAAACTAGGGATCCAAGGATAGTGTGAATTTTCAAATTGAAAAAGATTCTGCAAGAACTATATTGGGTCGCTGACAACCTAGAAAAGCTGATGTCTTACACTACGAAAAAACAATCACCAACGGCATTTCATCTCATTATATATTGCTTTTAATGCGCTCGACACACGAGTAGCGTGACGTTTGAAACAAGCCTAACACATCAGAAACGTGCTTTGTGAAACTGATACAATTTATCTATTTATTGTGATGCTACACGCGACAATTCGAAATTTCAATTGCAGCTGTCGCTAAAAGCATCCGCACAAGGCTACTGCAAACTTATAATTGAAATAGATGTATACGATATGTTATAAATAATAAGCACTACGTCGTTACATCATTGAAAGGAAGCATTTTATCTTCATCCGTTCCGTATTTTTTTCGCATTTCCGTTCTGTGGTCCGCTCCATCCGCTTCCGCATTTTAACCTAATTGTGACATGTTTTACAATAACAAGTCCGCATTGACCTTTGACTTTTCCCAGTGTCACGTTGTGTCTATTTTTAGCTTTTCGCATGTTTTGAATAATGTCACTTTAGATTTCAATAGTTTCACAGTTATAGCAGTGTTTAAAGCAGTTTTGACAAGCTTTGATACAGTTCTGTGTACAGAATACTACAGATTAATTCTCGTAAGATCTGGTAGAGTTAACGTTGCACTGAACACGAATTTGCACCGTTGACAACGGCGTTGTGCTAGACAGTAAACAAAGTCCGCGACAGTACACGTTGGCTACATGTACCTCCTTGCTTTTTTCTTCCATTACATAAAGCTTGTTGGTGAGCCAAGCGATTGGCGATAACACGTTGGCGATAACATATTGGCTATCTCCTCGTCTTTCTTATTAAAATAAGGAGCTCTGACTCAACTGATTTCCTTCGTCTCGCAATATTTTCTTCATAAACGCCAGTACGAACGCCCGCTTCTGTTTTAATAATAGTTGTTGATGCTTTATTGATCTGATGCAATTTTTCGCTCTTTGCCTGAGTGTACTATTCTGTGATGTGGCACCTTATACAGTCAAATAACAATGTATAATGAATACACGGTCTAAATAATATCGTCTATCGATGGGCACTTAATTGAACGCCGGTAACCATACTCATCAATTTATATATCATATTATTGCGTAGAATCTCAAAGATTTTCTCAATATTCATGTCTGAAATGTTTATATATTTGAAAAACAAGACTGTCTCGCTTCTTCGTACATACTGTACCCCTGTATAATGAGTATACCGTGAAAATAATATCAGCACTCAATTGAATGCCTAGAATCTCAAAGATTTTCGGCTCAATATTTACGTCTGAAATGTTTATACACTTGAGTCTTAAATGCACTGTCTAGGCGGTCTAGCTCCTTCCTAGCTCTGTATAATGAATATACCGCCTAAATATTATCGACACTTATTAATTGAACGGCCGTAATGCATAAGATCAATTTATATATTGCGTAGATTTTCAAAGATTTACTCAATATTCACGTCTGAAATGTTTATACATCTGAAAACAACACTGTCACTCCTTCCTAGCATATCGTCACGCCATCGTGATCTACGGCTTGATAGCGCATGCGCATTTGCGCTACTAAAGAAAAATCGGGTGTTCCGGGGTAAAGATCCTTTACACAACATGAGAAGCGAATGTTCTAAAATTTACAAAGAATTACAATAACGAAAGCGATTGCTCGAAATTTTTGTGAACTTGGTAAAAGGATAACAGAATATGTAAATAAGTTAAACTGAAATTGCCTAAATAACCTTCAAAGTACTGACTAAGCACAATAAATCACTACGAACATAAATCGTACACGCCCCCCGGAAAGTTTACTGTATGACTGACTGACTGACTGTTTCGTTTGAATTTCCCCCACCATCACAATACTGTGAAGTTTCGAAGAAACTTCACACTAAAAAGTGGAGGGGAAAGTTGGATCTTGTTCCAAAACCAAATCAAACCGTATCACGTTTCAATTCGCCGCACGCAACGCCACCTCGCTGAATACAATCAAAAACATACATTTTATAGTAAGATATGATGAATTAGAAAGTAATTTGGCGCAAATTAATGTAATTGGTGCAAATTTATAACTATGCAAATAAATGCAAGAGCACAACGCATGTTTATGAGCCTACGTACAACGTATATTTATACTTGTTAATTAAAAAGTCAAACTGTCAAATCTTTAACTTGTCCTTGTTTATATTCCATTATATTGTATAAATTCGCTTGGTCCAAACTTTGTGGTTTTTCAGTCGTTACACAAAGAAAAACACACTAATTCAACACGCAAGAAAGGCCAGAGTGCGACACAACGTAAAATCCATAGGAAATCGGCACAATTCTTTGAAAATTCAACAAAACTGTGTGAAATATATATTAGATCGCTTAGTGAAAAGCAGCCCTTTTGAAACTGAACTGAATATGACACTGGAGCAAGTTGCACCCTGAGCCTGCGAAGACCTAACGAAAACTCCATTTCTCGTCGAAAACAGAAAGCGGAAAAAGAGGGATTCAAGACACTTGGCGTACAGGCCAGTGTAAAATGTACCTTATATATAAAACAACATCTAAAGAGTTTCAATTTTTGCACAAAAGTTACGCAACTGCCGTTCCTATGGCAACAATGACGTTTCCTTGATGGCGGATATTTTGGCTTTAAAATAATTTACCTCGTAAACGACATCGGTGACTCCCATATTTTATTTTTAAATATTATGAATAATCACCTTTACGTAATTAAAAACATTTTAGCAAATTTTCAATGTAATTAATTTTTTTTAAGTTGTCAATGTAATTCAATATACGAGAAATCATTTTTTAAAATAAAATTTGAGTCACCGATGTCGTTTACGTGTTAAATTACTTTAAAGCCAAAAATATTCGCCATCTTGAAACGTAATTGTTGCCATAGCAACGGCAGTTCCGTAGCTTTTGTACAAAAATTCAAACTA
The DNA here is from genome assembly GCA_902702795.2 of Paramuricea clavata. Lineage (NCBI taxonomy): Eukaryota > Metazoa > Cnidaria > Anthozoa > Malacalcyonacea > Plexauridae > Paramuricea > Paramuricea clavata. The sequence goes on along the minus strand of CACRXK020004310.1, from coordinate 10,199 downwards.
TTTAGATACTTGTTTTATATAAAGTAAGGTACTTTATGTTTATCAACAAGTACGCATCTAAATCGTGAATTTTCATTTTTTTTTTTTAATTGTATTGAGCTACTTTATTTATTTTGCAAACATTTGCTCTCGCCCAGATTACAATGCCTTGGGACATTCAGTATATTATTGAAACTCGTTGTACCGATACGCCTCAACTTACAACCACTGCTTCTGGGCGAAGATGAAATCCTAAATTGGATGTGGTGTATCGTTGGATGTGGCACAGCGTACAAACGCACGTCGTAATATGCTACGCCTGCCATGCAGGCTAGTATTTCCAGATCTATTCTGCTTTCCTGAAAAGAGGAAGTAACTGGAGTGAATAGAAGGAGGTGCGGGGTCATTACATTAATGTGGCCATGCACTTCCCTCTGAAAGGTAGATCGTACCCGCAATTACTGGAAGTTTCTCCAGAAAGCCAGCACGGTTCTGATCAACGTACAGAGCATTGACGAGTGCTTTAGGTGGTGTCGCATAAGATATGTTAATCCAGAAGAGGAAGATCCTCAAATAACTAAGAGAAGCGATCAGACATTCCTGGAGAAGTTGGATTACAGAGGCGTCGAGTTCCCTGTTACCCCTAAGCACTACGGTAAAATAGAAAAACAGAACGAAATCAAAGTCAATATCTTCCGATATGCTGAACACAGGGGGAAACCGTGTATATACGCGGATGTCATTTTAATAAGGTATGAATTGGTTATGATATATTTTTACACAACTAAAAGGAACCAAAATGTGTTGTTTATAAGCGCAATTCCTACACTGTATTTGTTTATACACGTGTCCCGGGAAAAATTTCGAAGACCACATCGAGTTACTCATGATAAGCCGTGAGAACACAGTCAACCATTACGTTCTCATACATGACCTTGACGGAAATATGGAAAGTCAAAAAAAGTGTGAAGGTAGGAAACACTTCTGTATGTAGCCTATTGTTTATAGTTCTTGTCATCAAAAGATACCCTAGAGGAACATACAAGCATCCACCTTGAGAAAAATGGAGAGCAGACCATTAGGATGCCATACAAAGAGTCCTACTACGTTAGGTTTGAAAACTTTCATAAGCAACTAGTTTAATACCAGTGCCTTTATAATATATGCTGACTTCGAGGCAATCCAGAAGAAGGTCCGAGATGGCATACTCCCAAGGTACGAGTCATACACCAATAATTATCACGAGAGACTGGTCGACTGTGGTTACAATGAATATATGGTAGTGTGCTGCTACGATAAGCAGGTACAATAAGCAATCCAAGGAGTTCTTCCAAAAAAAAAGGTTATAATGGACGACTTGCGCTAAATCGCGACTTAATCTAAGTAAGAACAACGAAATCTATCACCACAGCTGGAAAGAGCGTCTTGGAATTAGTAATATGACAAAGTTTGGTTGCGAAATGTTGTAAAATACGGAAAATATAGCCCTTTATATAGTAGCCCTTTAACTAAATTAGTTACCAATTTCCGCACGTAATAGAAATGTATACAAATTTGCCAACTTCGCAGGGCTATATTTTCCGTATTTTACAACATTTCGCAACCAAACTTTGCAGTTTTTCTAACTTTGATAACATCTTTCAGAAAATATCCTTTGTTATTCCCAGATTAAAAATTTTTCCAAGCGTAAGTCGTCCATTATAAAAGTGAAAAGAGATTTCATAAGCGATAGGAAGTGTCGCATCTGTGGTGAGACCTACTGAGAAAAAGATGTGACTGTTATGTTTATAGGAACTAACGTGGATCTGCACAACACGACTGCATCATTAGCTTCAGGCTAACAGAAATAATCACGGTTGCGCAACTTGAGAGGGATTGATAGCTACCTGATCGTGCATAAAATTGGCAAGTTCAATATGGAAGTAGGGGTCATCCCTCAGGACATGGAGAAATACATGGGATGCAAGAATTTGGTGTTCACAGACTCACTGCAGTCTACGAGTTCCAGCCTATCGAGCCTTGTCAACAACTTCCCATGTACGAGACCGGTTGAAGTGTACTTCAGGAAAACAAACACCTACAACCTTATGCTAACGTTTTGTTGGCGTATTGTTTGAGAGTAAAAATATTTATTGTTATTTTTCACTCTGCTCGGTTTCCTTTGTTCTTATCGGGGAATATATTCAATATTCGCCTCTAATCAATTTTCCCCTAATAATCCCCGCTAATATTCACCTGCAATGTCTTTGCAGCACAAAAAATGAGAAAAAACAACATCACGAAGGCAATATGGCTTACAATTTGTTTCTAACGCGACCTCGCAAAATGAAAAATAAGTACGTTTTGCACGCCGAGGTGAATAAACACATACCCCCGAGGATATATAAAATTTACCTTGTCTTCGAGCAGCAAGTATAGGAAATTTTGAAGAACAAACCAATTTCGCGCATTGAAATTAAGTGGTCTTAATGTATTCACACCCCAAAATTTGGGGTGTAAAATGACAGTCGATGCCACGGCCTTCTCAGCACGGGAATGAGGTTGAACTTGTGCGGAAGAAACCCCTTTTCCCGCAAACCTGGAAATCGAATTTTGGTTTTTGATTGTCATGCCAAACCGGAAGTTGAATTCTGGTTTCTGAGTGCCATGCCGAATGACTAATTACACTGACCTGAAAGGTCAAGTGTCTTAAATCCCTAATATTTTTGTTTTATTCTTTTTTTCAATTGTTCCAGTTTACTATACCGATCAGTTATCAAGATGGCGGCCATAACTCAATGACTGACTATTTAATCTCAAACAATTTCTTCATTTGCCAACGAATTTTACCGCGTTTTTCTGAATTTTACCGAATTTTACTCTGCACTTTCCTGGAAGTTGACTTAGATTTTTTGTGCAACATCTCGGGAAAGTTTTTCGAATTTTATCAAAGACTCACGGAATATAAACTCAGTCAGTAAACAATAATGTTGTCGGCGTTAGCGCATCGCATGCTCAAAGACCATGTGCATTTATGGATAACGTTTGTATTTGTGAGTAATATAGTACTTGTTCTTCATTGGACATTACGAAAAGATCTCCTCAGGATTACACCACGTTTTCAGCCTTTCACGCTTTGCGTTTGCGGTTCACGACTTATATTTTCGTCTATATATTGCACTATAGCACGTATGTCGTCATTTTCAGGCGAGTGTCAACGCCTGGGAATTTAATAGTGACTCTTTCATGCAAAATGAAATTCGAATATTATAATATTGAATATCATATTAGCATAACTGAACTTCATAAATGCAATTTGGCATAATCGAATATATGAATTCTGACGGATATCACATTCACATATGATATGAATATATATGCGCATTGCTAGTTCATTATATGTTTGCATCATCTATTTATGTTTCCCTGATGATGGCTCTAACTGATGGAGCTGAATGACTGTCGCCTTCGTATAAAGAATAATGCTTAATTTAAGTTGTTATTAAAGTCGCGAGAGTACTGTACATCGTGCACCTAAACATGGATTTGAAGTCATGCTCGATAACTCAATTGACCATTTGCATCAGCCTAGTCCCAGGCTCTCTTTCTATTCGCTGCTTTGATATATTTAAATAAGTTTTAAAAGTTTTATGCCTGGGTGTGCTGTGCGGAACGCTTCAGCAAGAGAGCCTAGCAGATTTCGGTAAAATGGTCCCTGATTTCAAAAAAGTGGTCCCTGGCCTGGTTACCAAGCATGCCTCATTTGTAAATGGAAATGTTATGGAAATTTCCTTTGCATTTATAATTAAGTCATTAGTTTTGCTCTAATGCTGTCGGAACAATGAAGTAGGCTACGTTTCGCGGCCATACGGTCAGAATGGAATAACGGGCTAAATATGACTCGTGTTTACTAAAATATATAGCCATATTAAATGCTATCTAGAAGCTTGAAAATTATGCCGAGTCTCCGACTAAGAATGTTTTGACCACACCGTCATGTCAGGCAAATATTTCCAATCTTCTCAGCAATTTAAACCTGTCAAGTAGAAAGCGTTGTTGTGTATACCAGTATGGTCTAGTGTTGATCACAACTTGCGAGTACATAAATAACATCAACGATTGCTCAAACTCGGTATCGTACATTTGTATATAATTTTTTTTTAGTTGAGCACATTTTTAATACAGTTTGATTTGGTTATGTAGACATCGAACATGTACATGATGAACGAACATTGTCGTATTTATAATTAAAAGGTTACTTGTATATATAAATTTTCCGCCATATTAAAAATACTGAAATCTGCTAGGCGTTCTGAAGCACCTTGAGCTGTGACGTCACACCTAGGTCCCAGTCTCGTACTACATCCACTTTTTTCTCGCGCTTGCTTCAGAACGACTGGGACTAGGCTGCATTTGCATAATAGACTAAATTTTGATCTACTGTAAACAAGTCTAGACAAAAATTTCAACGCAGCTTCAAAGAGCATCACAAAATTAGTAATATTCCAAAGTTTCGTTGCGAAATGTTGTAAAATACGGATAATATAGCCTTGCGAAGTTTGCAATTTTCAGTCATTTTAAATTACAAACGGGAAATTGACAGCCCCAAAGGGTATTGGGCTGTCAATTCCCCGTTTGTAATCTAAAATGACTGAAAATTGCAAACTTCGCAAGGCTATATTTTCCACATTTACAACATTTCGCAACGAAACTTTGGAATATTACTAATTTTGTGATGCTCTTTCAAACTGTGATGAAATTTTTGTTGAGATCAAAATTTAGTTTATTACACAAGTGGTCAATTGGCACAGGGCCATCCGGGTTCGCTAAATATGCATACGAGTTCAAATCCCGCTTGAGTGAACTTTACGTTGACAACGCAGTGTTAGGTTTTTCTCTTGAATATATTGTATCATGTTTCCCACATCTAAATTCTGGATCCAAAATATCAAATATGCATAGCAGACAGTATTGTGCTTTTAGCAAAATAAAAGGAAGTTAATGTTAAAGCGAAATAAGTAAGATTTACCCGTTATGTATATGATTTATACGGTGCCTGGTTTTCTTGCCAACAGAAATTAATTAGCAAGCGCAGATAAAATGTACGATTTCAAAGCGCGCCGGCGGACGCTCTTGGTTGGCAACTAACCTCCGGGCTATTTCTTTGGGCATTGCTTTCGCACGCACAAATCATTCTCCCCATTCTGTCGCGAAATCCCTAATGGTAGTATTTTATTGAATATTTTTTTTTTTTTTTTTTTTTTATTTTTATAAACTTCGTCACAATATAAATTACATATCTAAATACTATAATGACTATAACACATTCCGAGCTATCCTTACATGTATCGTTTTCCAGGACTAACAAACTGTTAAACCATATTAAAACAGACTAAAACAGACATGAAAACCGTAGATGCAAGATAACTCGCAATGCACTATAGATCTAACAATACAACAATTTACAACAATTGTGACAGGGTATTCACGACAGCTTTTGGCCAATTACTGTGATCCCATTAGACAACAAACAAATTATCTTAAACTATACAAAAGCATTCACATTGTCTCTTAAAAAATTATCATTTAAAAACAGCATGCAAGAGGTTTAGTGAGATCATGAGTCTGATTACACTTTAAACAAATTGTTTTCCACGAACGAGGATCATCTATGTTATAATTAAGTTGTAAAGCAGAGAAGTAGTAGTCAAGTAAATATTTTTTAAAGGTATATAAAGAATTAGATTTATTAGTTATGAGTTTTGGTAAAGTATTCCAGATCCTTGTTGATCTGATTGTATAGGACTGTTGGTATGTCGCTGTATAGCATTTCTTCGTGCGGAATTGGAGACAGTTTGGTTGAACAGATCGTGTTGTTCTAACGTTCAGATTTTGCGTAGGAAGGACTGATCTCGGAAGATTTATGGCACCACAACTTACTTTAAATAAAAACATCATGTCCAAGTACTCGTGCCAATAGCCGATGGGAAGAAGCTTCAATTTCTTCAGTCGTTGCTCGTAACTGGCTTCGCAAAGAAAAGGCAGGCCAAGGATGTATTTTGAAGCACGCCTTTGTACTCGTTCTAATGTGGAGATGAGCTCAACGGACTGTGGTGACCAAACTTGCGTTGCATAACCGACTTGAGATCTTACGAGAGTTAGGTAGAGGGCACGACGCGCTGATTGACTGGTGATGTTTCTTGTGGATCGTTTTACAAATCCCAGCAATTTATTTGCCTTTGAACATTGTTCCAAGACTTGTTTTCGCCAGGTCAAGTTGTTGGAGATCCATACACCCAAATCAAATTCATGTTTTGAGGTCTCTAAGGTTTGGTTAACCAGACTGTATTGATGCTCGATTGTCTCGCGCCTTCTGGTAACACGGAGAGTTTTACACTTCGAAGTGTTTAATTGAAGACCGGCATTCGAGGAACTGGTTTCAAAGTTTAATAGGTCATCCTGCAACGCTGTAGCATCATCAAGGCAGTTTATCTCTTTAAATAATTTGGTGTCATCAGCATAAGTTGCGATAGAAGAACTCACGATACTGGAAGGTAGGTCGTTTTCGTATAACAAGAACAGTAGTGGACCAAGAATTGAGCCTTGAGGTACTCCTGAAGTTACTGGTGTAGGAGCAATATTTACGAACGCCGACGATAAAATGTTTAGATCTTTAAAAGGCCACGAACTAAGCCACATTTCTATTGTATTTTATAACCTATCTACAGGGTGTCCCCAAAAAAACGAAAACTATTGAAATCACTTATTGTTACATTTGAATGCCCTACCAAACAGCTGGACGTAATGATGCGTAAAATATTGACAAGGTGCATGTATTAGAATTTAGTTAGGAATATCTCCTGATAAAGTGCGCGATTTTCTGCTCCTGGGAATTAAAAACAGCTTCTTAACTCAATTCGATCCGCCAATATTAATTTCCGACGTATATGACGGGAAGATTAAATATTAAAGAACTTCGCGAGTATTTGCAGTAGACATACGAAAGTACCACCAAAAAATTCCGCTTGATCGATACTATATATTCAGAAATATTCATATAATTTTATTGTTTCTCGCTCAATTTCAAGCGAATTTCTTACCTTGAAATGATCAAAGCGGTGAAATTTATGCAAATGAAACATCAATTTTGCTGTTGCATTTTGAATGTTCCGCCTGATTCAAATGCTCGTCTTTTTGCTTCTTTTCAACGTATAATAATAACAAATATACCAAAAGAATCGCCATCTTCCATTCTATAGCTCGGAGCAGTCTCGGGAAATTGCGAAATAATCTAAGCCTATTATGGCAATTCTCGTGATCGGAAAGTGTTCGGCCAACTTCGGACGCCAAATTCTTGGTAAAGCATTACAGTTTCCTGGTAAAAGACTGCAGCAATCACTTCCGGAGTATTTGTTTACCCTAGATACGGATTTTGATTGGCTTAGGTAGAAAAACAAATCTTTTAGAGCAATTTTCCTGATTATCGCGCACGGGAACGCACGAGCGTTGAGAAATGTATTGTGTTGTAGTTTTGTTTGAATCACATTCTGAAGACGTTTTTGGCTTTATTTTGCAAACTGATAGTGCTAGTAATGATGTCTTCGTATGAAGACAAGTATCTCAACCTCGCATTGGGAGTGGTGTCTGGAGTTTCAAGGCAAGTATTTGTATCATTTCTAGACAATTTCTATTTCAATGTTTTGCCGTTGCCATGGCGTTGTAAATTTATTTGTATTTAGTATAGCTTTACTAGTACGACCAAGTATGTCCTCATATCGCTTTTTTGTGTTGAAATAATCGTTTCATACTGAAATTGACAAATATAAATGGTATTTATTTATATTGTTGACAAAAATTTATGGTGTTTTAGGCATAAAAATCTCTGATTCCTAGGCGAAGTAAAATGAGCCTTGAGCACATGTTTGGTTGTTTGTTACATACATAATAGCCAAGTATTCATACTTATATCTTACTAGTTGGCTCTTATTATAATTTTAAGTGGCACCATGTCTATAAAAGTTTTTATTCGCACTGATGAATATATTGATCCTGTTCCTATCTGCTGTTCCTGTTTCATAGTCTCAGGGAAGTAGAGTTCTGATGAGTCATGAGAACCCCACTCACCAACCCAGAGGGAAGGTAGGGGGATGAGTAGAGGTAGAGGGAAGCCCAGCCATTAGGACCTAAGGTTTCGAAAGCTCCCTGTCTAGCATCCCCACTACACCCCATAGTACATGACGGATATGATGATCCTGACGCCAGGAATGTTCTTCCAGATTTTGCTCCTGACTGACATGTCCGGGATCCATTTCGATCAACTGTGAGCTTGAGTTCATTCGGCTCAATGAACTGTGAGCTTGAGTTCATTCGACTCAATGCTTCAGGAGGTAGTTTCCTGGCAATACCAATACATATGCCCACATACAAATAACTCAAAAGTTATCCCCATATACTAATAAAAAAGGGTCTTGCAGTCCACCAACTTTGAGAGGTTGATTGCCTTTTAGTATAATATGCAGGTTCGCTAAAGGTCGACAGTGAGATTGAAAATTATTGGAGTGTAAAAACCTTATATCATGGTCTGTGGATAATAGACATAATTTCTCGGGTTAGGTACAAAGCGCTTATGGCGTTTGTGAATATGGTAGATCGTATACTAAAGACTACAGCAATAAACTGCATCAACAACTGTACCAGCCGTCACAGGATATTGTTGTTGCAGACAAACACACTGTCAAATCAAGAAATAGGTTGGGGGTTAGGCAGTTCATGAAAGCTAGATGACCTACTATGTGGGGAATAAATCTGTGGGTTGCTGCAGACAATCCTAATGGTTATATTGCAACTTTGAAATTTATACAGGAAGAAGTCCAGATATTCATCGCAACAGATTTGGGTATGACGTGGTGATCTGATATCAGTTTGGTTACAGCCTTAGGTCTTTTGTGGTACAATATAAAGGAAATATTTTCACCACATAATCCAATTATGTGCTTTGGCAAACATTACTGCTTTAGCAAACATTACTGCCTTGGAAAACATTACTTTTTTATAACTACTAATTATGATGATGCCAGCCCAACAACACTTGGTTATGCTATTTGCAAATATTTTCATGTTCTAGATTGTGAAAACAATCAATTTCTAAACAAATGAGTAGTGATTATTTCAAATTTGAATAGCATGACCAAATTTTGAGGCTGGTTATGCAACTAATAACTAAAGTCAATGGTGTAATGATTATCTAAGAATGTATGTAGTAATTGTAGAAATAAAGACATTTTGCTAATCATGATTTGAGTGTTCTTTTGTGGGTATCAGACTTATTTTGGTGCCATACTATCTTTGGAGAGTAAGAAATATTGGAAATTTGTATTGATAACATGTTGCAGCAATAAAAAAAGACCTTTGATAAAGGTATTTGTTTCATGTGAGCACAAAATGTAAATTTTACTCCACTACCTAGTTTATATAAAAATTCAATAAAAATATTTCTATTTATGCTACATGCATGAAACTTCGGGTACTTGTAGATCATAGCCGTGTCTTTCAGTCACATTCATAAAATTTTTTGACATATTTGAAATTTGAACCGCTAAATACATTTATGCATAATTGCAACATTTTTTTATCTCATAATTTATGCAAATGTATGCGAGTAAATCGTTAACCAAGCTCCGGATGAAATTGAAATTGGTATCGTTGGAAAGCAGAAGTCCTCTTTCAAACGATGCAATTTCTGTTTCCGTGCGATGTATAATTTGAGAGATATAAGCGTTTCAAACAACACCACTTGAAATTGCTACTTTTCGACCGGATGAGAATGAGTTAATATATTAACCCCAGTAAGGACTATGTTTTGAAACATGTTCGATAACTGATCACAATCATTAGTAGATGGAATAATTTGAGGCCAATCAATCGAGTTTAGATATCTTCCCAGGGCTCGTTTGGAACTTGGATTAATATTACACTTAAAGGTGGTGCCTTTAGAGATTAGATCTTTAGCTCTTTCCTTTGGGGATGAAATGATAGTATTGTGGTCGGATAGTCCAAAAGGGGGCATTATTAGAGGTTTTTCATAATACTCGTGCAGATTAGTTAACTCATTAACGCCCAATGCGCCCGTATGCGCCCTGAGATTGACAAGTGGGTAACGGACAATGCGCCCGAATGCGCCCTGGCATGACACCTTAACTTGCGGGCATGATATTTGAGCATGTGTTTATCGGGTTGCCTAG
>CACRXK020004309.1:0-32250 GCA_902702795.2 Paramuricea clavata | reverse complement strand
AAAATTCGTCAGGCCCGCAACTAGACCCGCGGCTTGCAATCGTGTTAGCATTTTTCTGCCCGCAGCCCGCATTTTTCTGCCCGCAGCCCGCATTTTTTGGCCCGCAGCCCGCAATTTTTGGCCCGCAACCCGCATTTTTCGGCCCGCAGCCCGCATTTTCGGCCCGCAGCCCGCAACCCGCAGAATAGTTAAACTCAGGTTAACGTACTGTTGTTGTTCGTTAAGTATTTCCTTAATGTTTTCGTAAATTTCTTTAGCTATATTAGTTTTTAATCAGTGTCACTCAAATATTTTACTTTCTTTCCTTCCTATCCAATTCATGTTTTGCCGACTACGAAAACAATTTGGCGACAATAATTTTTCGACTACCTGACGACTGGGGGGTGTTCCATCTCCACACCCCACTTCCACCCTTTTTTAGCGCCGGCCCTGGGTACATGCACCAGCCCTTGTGCCACTAGACTTGCTCCAAGTCTCTCTTTCATTGTCATATAGTATCGGTCCACTATAGTGTACATTACATGAGACTTGTCAACTTCGGAAAATCTCGGTTCAAAACTGAACCGAAAATGCAAGACTTGCTTTAATTGTTTTCTGTCAGTGTTTATATGTATTGATCTAGCACAGTGTAAATAACATGAGTTCCATATATAGTAAATAATACAGAAAGAAATTGAAGGAAAACAATTAAAGCAAGTCTTGCATTTTCGGTTCAGTTTTGAACCGAGATTTTCCGAAGTTGACAAGTCTCTTTCTCGCTCCGCCTCTCCGTGCTACGTCATGTAATGTACACTATAGTGGATCGATACTATATGACAATGAAAGCGAGACTTGGAGCAAGTCTATTGTGCCACCAACCTTCTGATCAATCTTACCAATCCTACTAAACGCATAGCAAAACATTTCATCTTACCATTGAAAATATAAACATCGTTCGCCCACTCCCCTCCTTTTCCATCCTTGCAATTTCTCGCCAGGCCGTGGATCTTGTAAGTTTCGTGAGCTTTGGGTCCAGATAGACACATGCCGCCATTTTGAATGGCGAATAATTGATAGCCTCGACTGCGAGCTATTGCGGCACACTTTGTTATCGGCTCCTGTCTCTGCTTGTAGAATCCAGTCAGGTCTGGGTCTGAACCTACACACGTCAAAACGCACAAGTTGTTACAGGTCTGCAAACAAGTTGTTACAAATCTGTTCAAAAACTGTCTACAAGTTGTGTTCGCACTGTTTGTTCCCAGTTGTTGTATTATAACATGTTTGGAACAAGCTGTTAACAACTTTTAGTATAATTACAAGGTGATTATTGAAAATTCTCCACGCTGATTGGTTGCCGTTGAGGTGATTATTACGCGATAATCACCTAAGCGATTTTCAAAATGGCGGCCGAAGCCTTTTTGTCAATTAAATGACAAAGAAATGTGTACTTTCTTATTTTTTTCCAAATAATTACCTATGAAATTATACTAAAACAATTATTCACCTCAGGCTCGGTGATTATCGTGAATAAAAACCTCGACTTCGTCTCGATTTTTATTCACCGATAATCACCTCGCCTTCGGCGAATAATTGTTAAGTATATAACAAGCTTGATGGCATTATCGGACTTGTTACAAGATTGTTCTAACAAATCTGATCCAGTCATGATATAACAAGAATGTTACAAGGTTGACAACTAAAGGTTGTAACAATATTGTTATATCATAACTGTTTATCGGACTTGTTGGGACAACCTTGCAAGAAGTCTGATAATATCGACAAAGTTGTTACAAATTGTTCCATACCTATTGAAAACTTGGAACAGGCAGTGCGAACACAACTTGTTGGTCGGTCCAGTCTCATTTCAAAAAAGAGATCTGTCAATCGACTATATCAACCAATCGGAATTTTGCATTGTGTGGACAACGCGTATTTCGTTCCTGGATGCGTTGTCTGCAGTCCCTCCTTTCTTTCTAAAGAGGGACTTCTCGCAGTCTACCAACTCTAATGCTCGTTTGGGCAACGAACATTCTTACCTTCCAATGATGGTAGAGCTCTGCTCTCAGTGTCTTTATAACAACCAGAATTACGAAATCCTTGATTGGTTTGAAATTCACTCGACTGATCGCCAGGGTTACCTTTGGCTTGAGCGAGAGCAGCTTGTGAAGAAGGGGTTGTAGTGTCTAAAAATCGTTGTACGCGATATAATAGAATGTTAAGCCTGCTTCAACTCAAAGTTTCTGTGATCACAGTAGGAATTTTTCATAGGTAAATTCTAAGTTTTGAAGGATTTGTAAGAAAAGTTTGTGGGAACTGGCTTAGTGTTAAACACTGAGTCAGTTTCCTCAAAACATTTCTTGCAAATCCTTCAAAACTTAGAATTTACCTATGAAAAATTCCTACTGTGACTTTGAGTGTGAAGCAGGCGTTACTGGCGAGTTTTTTTTGTTTCAGTATTTCGATGGTTTGGTTTTCAGTAAATCCTACCCTACGGGCGGAAATATGTTTATGGCGTGGTCACAATTTCGGATAACTTCCAGGTCTAAAGTGACAACATATTCCATTAGCCATTCCGAAGTTGATGAGAGAACTGGGTACGAGTATTAAAAAGTGCCCAAATTAAGAAATGGACCGAATAACTAAAAAGACCACCTCAAAATTAGTAAGTATACAAAGTTTGAAGACGTTTATATGAATACCCTTCGAATAATAAGCTTTCGAAATTGTGATATTTACTATGAAATGTATTGTAATTTTTGTTTTGGGGGACGCGCGTCCCAAAAACAATCTTTTTATCAGTAATTTCACAATTTTCGAAAGCTTATTATTCGAAGGGTATTCATGTAAACGTCTTCAAACTTTGTATACTTACTAATTTTGAGGGTGATCTTTTTAGTGATTTGGTTCATTTCTTAATTTGGGCACTTTTTAACACTCGTCCCCAGTCCCCTCATCAACTTCGGAATGGCTCATTGCAGTCGCTTTGCCCGCGCGGGCGGAGCGAACATGACTGAACTTCCTCTGTAGTTGTCTATAACCTGTGCATTTTTTGTCCGCCTGACCGCTCGCGGACACGCCATGAAAGTAGAACTACATTCAACTTTCTTGACGTGCCCGCGCGACTGATTTTTCACGTGATTAAAATTGCTCGCTCCACCCTCGCAGGCAAAGCGACGGCAATGGAAAATTGCCTTAATGTAAGCAAAAAATGGAACAAAAGCAACTAAGCATTTAAATTATATATGTGAGTGAATAGATACAGTTCGATGCTTATTAGTCACCACCGTTCTGTAATTTCATTACGGTTATGCAAAATGAAATTACCAAAACTGCAAATGTTGTTGCTGGATATTTTATTCTGTCTATTTTAACTGATTTGTGCAGCATATTGTCAAAGCGGAATATAATATGCCGGTGTCGTGTTAACAGTTGAAACCGTGATGATTTTCTGCCGGCAGAATTCCATGCCGGTATCGTGTGAACGGGGTCTTAGTCGAGATATTAGAGACCTTACGATTTTAGGACGGCAACGCGACGGCAACGGCTACCAATACAATAGATCATTGAAAAGAATTGAGTAAATACAATATATGAATAATTTAGACATTGTCCTCGCTCTGTTTACAACGCTAAATCACAGATTTTCACGTCGTGATACAACGACTGCATTCCAAGCCACAACAAGTGCAACTTCAAACTGGGTTTAGCAGCCTCTTCCCAACTAAAACCCATGTCTTTAACTTCTAAAACTGTATCAAATTCATACCATTGATATATACGACGAACTATCTTTACTACCATTTATTTGAAGGAGTTTGTTTTGGCCGTCGCCGTCGCGTTGCCGTCCTAAAATCGTAAGGTCTCTAATTCTTGAGATCGCTGACTGACTTTCCCACGTGATATGACCAGGGAACTCAAAAGGATACCAGTTTGTGTACATACGTAAAAACGCAGGTATAAGTATGTACAAGCGTAAAAATCTCACATCTTGTAGCAAGTCTGCCAACAAGCCGTCAAGAAGTTTGGAACAAGCTGTTAACAACTTGTAACAACCTTGTTGATACTATCAGACTTGTTGCAAGGTTGTTCCAGCAAATCCGGTACAGTCATGATATAACAATAATGTTACAACCTTGTGTCATCAACCTTGTAACTTTCTTGTATGATTGTATCGGACTTGTTAGAACAATCTTGTAACAAATCTGATAATGCCATCAAGCTTGTTACAAGTTGTTAACAGCTTGTTCCAAACTTGTTGCAACAATTGGGAACAAGCAGTGCGAACACAATGTGTTGACAGCTTGTGAACAGATATGTAACAACTTGTTTGCAGACTTGTAACAACTTGTGCGTTTTTACCTTGTGAACATAAGTTCTTATAGGTCCGCAAACAAGTTGTTACAAAACTGTTCACAAGCTGTCGACAAGTTGTGTTCGCACTTCGCACTGCTTGTTCCTAGTTGTAACAAGTTTGGAACAAGTTGATAGCATTATCAGACTTGTTACAAGGTTGTTCTAATAAGTCTGATGCAGTCATAACAAGAATGTTGCAAGGATGATCGACGACACAAGGTTGTAACAGTTTTGTTATATCATGATTGTATCGGACTTGATGGAACAACCTTGCAACAAGTCTGATAATATCAACAAGGTTGTCACTTGTTAACAGCTTGTTTCAAACTTGTGGACAACTTGGGACAAGCAGTGCGAACAACGCAAGCAGACTTGTAGCAATACTGTTCAAACAACTTGTCAACAGGATGTGTTCACACTGCTTGTTCCCAGCTTGTTGACAACTTGCTACAAGGTTGTTGAGCTCAACAGACATGTTACACTTTTTCCAACAACTTGTTATCGTCGTGCAATTCAACAATATGTCAACCGAGTGACAACCTTGTAGTGCAACTGAATAAAATAACTACATTGTTACAACTTGTTGATAAGCTTGCTACAAGCCTGTTTCAAACACATCTTTGTGAGATTTTCACGTATGTAGTGTTGGCGTGGGATATAGTTCAAGCATGATCACTTATAACAGGCAGAATTTTTTTACCTTGAACAAATGTTTGACCAATCTTCACACCATTCCCCAGAAACTGTCTCTTGTGTGCTCGCTTCGACAACTCGGGTTTCTTTAAACTCCGACCTTCTCGAAATATGATAATCCATTTAACAACTATACGATTACACGTGTATAATTAAAGGTGATCTACAGTCCGTATGTAAACAAAGCCTTTGTTTACATTTTTGTGTCCAAAATATTGAGCTTTATTCGACAACTATTTATATTTTCAAGCTTCTAGAGTATAATAAATGATCAAGAAACAACAATCAGGCTTTTCAAGAACTCAAAACATAGTTAAACTGTTTGTATCATAAAAAGTGGGCTCATTTGTGCACATGCGCAGATCGGACTGTAGATCACCTTTAAATTAAAGGCTGGTTTACAATGTTTCTGTGATCACAGTAGAGATCTTGCATTAGTAAATTCTAACTTTTGAAGGATTTGTAAGAAATGTTTGATGGAACTAACACAGTGTTTTAAAAACACTAAGTCAGTTACAGTCAGCTCTGCAAACATTTCTTATAAATCCTTCAAAACGTAGAATTTACCTTTACTATATAGCAAGTGTGATGGAGAGGCAGTTGCTCCGATTGCCCCCAATTACCCTCATTGCCTTTACCTCAATTAGACAATTTGCCGGAAATTCAGGGAAACTTTGCCCCCTCCCCTCACGGAAAAAGTGCATTTCCGACACTGTTGAAAGTGAGATTTTCCATGGTTTCAACAAGATTGGCAGCATTATACTAATAATACCCAGCATTCTGCTTTAAATTTATCACAGGGATAAATAACTTGTGGGAGAGTCAAGCCCGAGCTGGGATTCCTACTTCTGGGCAATTCTAATTGGTGTGTCTAACACAGGGCCTTTTTAGTTAAGAATTCGTCCGCGGGGGAGGGGGGGGCATTTACAAAAGGGACCATACTATACTGAGTGTGGAGAGATGACAGATAGCTGTTTGGTGACAAAAATGTTTGGTGTGGTGTCGTATGGGGGTATTTTCCCCATGAGAACATTTCTGTATTTTTCCACCCCTGGAATTGCATTTCGTGCGTTTTCTGAAACAGATTTTTTTATATACAGGGTGTATAAAAAAACTGCACAGATTTGAAATTGCTCTTAAATTCGCAAAACAGCTATTAGTATCCAGTTTTTTATGTATATAGTTTCTTTGGGTACTTATAATGTAGAAAAATGGAAAAAATTTCTCGAACTCAAATTTTGTAAACCAGGGGGGGGTGTCTTTTCCAACAAACTAAAAATGGCTTGCGCACGAAATTTAAAAGCTTTAATCATATTTTGAGTTGATATATGGAACATTTGTTGGGTTTTTAATTATTGTACAAAATTTCAGACGATTTGCTTTAGTTTAAGCCCCTTTAACTATTCATTTTTCTCTAAAAAATTATAGTCTTTCGCATGCTTAATTAATGCCTTTACCTAATTTACATATTGCTGACATATGCAAATTAGGCAAAGGCATTAGCATGCAAATGGATGATTTTTAAAGAAAAAAATGTAAGTTTGCGTGAATGGTTAAAGGCGTAAACTGAAGCAAATTGTCTGAAATTTTGTACAGTAATTAAATACCCAACAAACTTTCCATCCGTTAACTTAAAATATGATTAAAGCTTTTAAATTTCGTGCGCAAGCCATTTTTAGTTTGTTGGAAAAGACACACACCCCTGGTTCACAAAATTTGAGTTCGAAAATTTTTTTCCATTTTTCTACATTATAAGTACCCAAAGAAGCTATATACATAAAAAACTGGATACTAATAGCTGTTTTGCGAATTTAAGAGCAAATTTCAAATCTGTGCAGTTTTTTTTATACACCCTGTACAGCGTTTAGATAATGTAAAATTGTGAGTAAATGTTTATCAAAACTTGATGTGACATGCGTTGCACCTTATCTACAGAAGCGACTTCAATTTGAATCCCAAATGAGAATAATTTCAATATACACATCAGACAATAGCTTTATATGCAATGCCCAATGGTGGAAAAAACGCGATTTCGAGCGGCATTTTTAAATCGCATCGTATTTGACTATTTTTTATCGCAATGATACAAGAAAGGTGTCATTCGACAGCTAAAAGCCTGATCTTTATTGGTATGAAAAGAGTAAATGGATAAACGTAATAATATATAATGCACGATAACATGCCAAAGTTCGGATTACCTTTTTTTATACACCCTGTCGTGGGGGATGCCATGCACTATAAGGTATGGGAAAATATCGTGATTTTTTTTGCATCTCTCGATATTTTCCCGATGTAAATTAGTCTAGATCCATCTTGTCTTTTGCGTAATTTATGCAAATCAGTCTTTCCTGATTTTAGAGATATATCGACATTCGTTTGACATCGACCGCTTATTACGTTAACGAAAGTTACGACTAAGACTGCCTGCCTTACAATCACCGCGAGAGTCTGCCACAAACGACCTGTACTTTAAAATTGTTACTTTTTAAAATTGTTTAGACTTCAAACATAGGGCATATATACCTGTTGTCACTTGTTGCGAACAGTAGAGAGTTGTAAAGATACCGATGAAACTCCACAGACGGGATAATTTCATTTTTGTTTAACGGAGATAAAATACGTCCATATTAAAACAAAGATATAAAATCGTTTTATCAATCATCTTGATTTTAATTTCGGTGTTATTATTACGATTACAATAATTAAAGTTTGGCAGGTACTTTATGCGTGGATGATTCGCATCTTAAATATTATACAATTTGACATTTAGTCAACAATTTGATATTTAGTCAGCAAACTGTCGTAACCTCTACAGTTTAAAACTGTGGCAATTGATGCAGCAGAGCGAAATCTTAATTTAAAGACAATTAGACAAAAAGCAGAGCCCAGCAAATAACTTTAAAACCAAACAGTAGAGCTAACGTTTAATAGCTAACGTTTCGTTGTTTACGTAATACAACATCTTCAGAGCAATCTAAATCAATCTATACAATTATACAATCTAAATCAATCTATACAGTTTACTCTATATAAATTTGATGTGTAAAACATCTGTACATATAGCAATCCATTTCTATCATTCATAACTCGTTAGACTCTAAGTGTGTCTTTTACAATGGCTGATTAGCTCGAGCTTCATGTTTTACATAATGAATACACAGTCCAGCTCATTTCGAGATCAGTGAGGTCGTTCCGTACATGTATTAGAGACCTTACGATTTTAGGACGGTAAGTCGGTAACGCGACGGCAACGACGCCCAATACAATAAATCATTGAAAAGAATTGAGTAATTACAGTATATGAATAATTTAGACATTGTTCTTCGCTCTGTTTACAACGCCAAATCACAGATTTTCACGTCTTGTTACAACGACTGCATTTCAAGCCGCAACAAGTGCAACTTCAAACTGGGTTCAGGAGAACTCTTCCCAATCATAAAACCCATGTCTTCAACTTCTAAGACAGCATTAAAGTCATACAATTGATGATATACGTAATATAAGGAGTTTGTTTTGGCCGTCGTCGTCGCGTTGCCGTCCTAAATTCATAAGGTCTCTATGTATAGAGCGTTTGCACTCATTCGCCAGAGACCAACTCAACAAAAGCCATGGCGGCCATGTTGGTGTTCCAGACAAAGGAGTCTAATTAAAATTCTTTTGAATTGGAACACCAACATGGCGGCTGTGACGTCATGTGCAAACGCTCTATAAGACGCGAAAGTTCGTATTCTGCCGTTTTAAATACAATCTAGATGACCTCTGAAGCTCCCATAAGAGTTTATGTTTTCATTTCTTTTGTACAATATTCCGAATTTTATTGTGTTTATGTACCCTAAACTTCTTATCGTTCCAGTTATGCGGTCAGCGCTGGTAGATTCTTGTGATTTCCCTGCACGTGACTTTGAACTCGGCCAAAAATGCTGTCGAGAAATTTAAGGCTGCTTTTAATGTTCTCCACACCAGAATTGTGAGATGCCACGTTGTATGTACTGAATCTTTCATCGTCCTGGGTGTCGTCGAGTGTTTTCTGTAGTATTTTGAACACAGACCTAAAAGTAGTCAAAAAAGAAAAACTGAATGAGTTGTATGGCAATAAGTACACTCTAAAAACAACCTGGTTAAAAATTTCCGGGTTAATCTAAAATTAACCCTGTTTGGGATAACTTAATGTTTCCGACTAAATTTTCTGATTAATTTAACCACAGTCCTGGTTGACTTGATCATAATCCTGGCTAATTAATTTAACCAGGTTATATATATGGTTGAATTAGCCAGATTATGTTAGGTCGATTATAATCTGGTTAATGGTTGATATAGCCTGGTTACATTAACCAGGAATCCTGGTTAAGTTAGCCAGGACTGGGATTAAATTAACTAGAATTGTGGTTAAATTAACCAGGGGCCAGTTGTATCAAGCCCGGTTGTATCAAGCCTGCTTTAATAAACGAGCATGCGCAGGAGTGTTTTATTAGGTTTAAAGCCACGAGCGCGCAGCGCGAGTTTATTAAACGACCTGCCAGTTTATTAAACGGCTTCAAACACGACTACAAATTCAATAGACATACATGTACTGCCTTATTAGTATTCTTTATATAAAGAATACTAATCAGGGCACGACGACAATAGATACTGCCTTATTAGTATTCTTTATATAAAGAATACTAATTAGGAGTGGTTTATCGGGTATAAAGCCACTGCACGTGACATATTATGGTTGACATGATTTGCCAATAAGCTTATGAATTATTAATGAGTGTTTGAAGCTCAAAATAGAAAGCAAGTCTATAGATTCATTCAACAACCAAACTAAAAGTTTTGAACCTTAATAGAACGATAATGTGTAAAACTACATATTTCACGAGAGGGAAAAGAGTGTTATTTAATTTTTGACTTATCCACCGTTTAAGCTAAACGGGCTTGATACAACCGGCCCGAGGAACAGTTATCCCAAACAAGGTTAGGGGCGACGTCCATATTCAAGTTGCCACGCAAAACGTCAAATTGACGTTTTGCGTGGGTGGGTGGGTTAAAACTGTAGTGCTGTGACGTTTTTACCGTGGCAATATGAATATTTTCCAAAACTACAACGCTATAATTATATAATTTAATTATGTAGAATATATATTAAAAATAACCGTCAATATTTATTAAAATAGTATCAATACGCGATGGAAAAGTTAATATATTTACACTATTTTATCAATATTGCATATTAAAAAAGAACTTACGTGGTAGAATGTTTGTCTTTCTTGTTTCCTACATATTTATACACGTTTATAATATTAACCCAGAGGATATATTAAAAGGTATATATAAAACTTTGATACTTGGAGCGTTCAAACCCAATCTAAGTTTTGAAATATTACGTCACACTTGACGTTTTCAAGGGTGGGTGGGTGGGTTGTCATAAAAACGTCAATTTGACGTTTTGCGTGGCAACTTGAATATGGACGTCGCCCCTTAATTTTAGATTGTCATGCAGGAACTTTTTAGCCAGCGTGTTTTTAGAGTGTATGATTTTTTTATGAAAAACGCCATGTGGAGCTGGTTTAAACAAGATAACAAAATTCAAGGTAATATTTCGACTTTATTTCAAAGTCATTGTCAGACCTATTTCAATTTTTACCTTGAATTTTGTTATCTTGTTTTAAATAGCTCGAATCTTGAGTTTACAAGATCTTACAGGTAAACTACGTGAAGCGTTCCTCTTTTAACCTGAAGTTCAGGCCCTAATTTGAAATAGGGCCTGACACAAAACCTGTCTAGACCGTGGGACGCCCACATGTTATTTTTAGACACAACATGCAATATGATTGACAAGTGTTATAGATTTCGTTACACAAAAAAATTATATTCTCATGAACATGTCCGCAGAGTGTGCATTTTGCTTTATAATTAAACTTAAAAATTCAAGGTACTCTTATATAAATAAGATTCAGACAAAGATTTAATTAGTCAGTTCTGTGCACGGCTAGACTGCCAAGCTTTCTCAAGGTCTCAACTTGCTGGACGCGGATATTAGGGATATACTTTATTAAAACGGGCTAACAACAGCAACAATGAAATTCTCAATCGTACCACGAAGAAGGCGATGTAGCTCAGAAAACAACGCCGGTAGGACCTGATATTAAAAATAAGACTTTTGCCGGCGAAGCCAGTTGGCAAAACATCTTGGCTGTCAACAACAAGCTTTCGAATACATGACTAGTTTGGCTGTTCTTTCGGCGTCGTGTGTCCAAAATTCGTCCAAGATTTTGATAAAGCCCTTTCAAAATACTGTTTGTTTGATTTATTTTCTGCCATAAAGCATAAAAGAAAAAGAAATTCGAAGAAATCGATAATGGAATTTGTACGTGCGTTTGACCTTTATATTAATTGTCGCCTTGACCGAGCTATTTTTAAAACTGTTGTTTATGTAAACTTGCAACCAATCAAAATCCTTCATGATGCTGATCAACCAATCAGATTTCCCGTCCACCAGGTGGACGGGAATCTCACACTTTAGATAGGTTTTGTGTCAGGCCCTATTCTGTGATTAGGGCCTGAACTTCAGGTTATTCCTCTTTTGACTTCGTAACTCATTTGGAATTTTCCTCATTAGCTTTGCAAATTTGAAAAACTCTTTGCAAATCCCTTGAGGTAACTTGCAATGTTCCTATCGGCTCCCCAAATCACCTAGTCCCAGTCTTTTCATGTGAAAAAGCGCTGAATATTAAAAAAATAATAAAAATAGAAGGCCTAGGTCGAGGCTGGGCTGTTGCAATATTCCAATGCAAACAAATTTCATTTTAAATTTTCCGAACTTCCTGTTTTAATTTCCTGTTCTGTTTTAATTTTCCTTTAACTTCCTGTTTTAATTTTCCTAACTTCCTGTTTTAACTTCCTGTTCTGTTCTAAGCGTTGTTATTGGTCGATTATTTTTGTTACCCAATTGCAACGCCCAGAACAGAACAGGAAGTTAGGAACTTGTAACAGGAAGTTAAGAACTTCTAACAGGAACTGAGGAAAATTTAATTGGCTTTTAGCAACATTGCAAATTTCCTCAAGGGATTTGCAAGGGAGTTTTTTAAATTGCAAAAGTAATGAGGAAAATTGCAATCAATTTAGAAACTCAAAAGTCCCAGGAACGCTTCACGTAGTTCACCTGTAATGTTTGGAGTGTGTTTCATCATATAATCTCACACTCATTAATAATTCATGAGTAAATTAACCAACAATATTGCTTTATTTTGCTCACATGATAGTACTGGATACCTGATGAATTACATTGATCTAGTCCTAGGACTAGATCAAAGTTAATTCGGTCCTTGGACTGGATCAAAATGAATTAAATAGTGATTTATTCGCATGAGATGTCATTTCAAATCCTCCAATTCGGACTGGACTAGATTTTAAGTTCTCGCATTTTGATCCAGTCCTCTGCTTCGCCTCAGTCTTGATCAAATTGCGCGGACTTGTAATCTAGTCCAGTCCTCTTCAGTCCTCATAGTCGGATTTGAAATATTACTTAAAGAAGAAGAGCAGAGAGTGGGACCGGTTGTTCAAAGACCCCATGCATATGGAGGGTCCTTTATATCAATGTTAAATATCTCACCTGGACTTTTCAATAGCCTTCACTTTTTCTTCAACAACCAATTCCTTAGCATTCTTCCCTTCCGCCTCATTTGCCGTTAGTCTGTTTCCATTCTCTTGGAAAATGTTGGCAGCTACATTCTTTGCCAAAGCCTCTTGTGGAAAGTATTCTTCGTTGACATTTTGTATACCTTTGACCAATTCTTTGGCATCTGCTTCGCACAGCTTGGACAGAACATTTGGTCGAGATGTCCTCCCGCTTGGCTGGCATTTCCAGTAATCTAGGAACTGCCTTCCTTTCGCTCTGGAGTGGCGGACGTAAGCGATAAGCATTTGAAAAGAGAAATTTTCGGGGTCTTGAATGCGTCGTCTCATCTCGTCAAGAGTTATAGGATAAACAACTTCCTTATCCAGCCATAACAGGCTACCGACACGAGTAATAACATAGTCTGGAAAGATTTGGTCGGTCAGACTTAAGTGGATGGGACTCCCCCCGTCTGGGCTCTTTCGTTCAATCGGTAAAATCTCTTTGCTTTCTTCTGGCTTTTCATTGGTCTGTGAACTTGTCACATGATTATCCGGAGCTTTTTGATTGGTTGGACTCTGACTGTCAGATAATTGGCAGGAAATTGGACTTGGTGTTGAGTCAACGATGATAAGTTCCTCTTCGGAGTCGCTACTACTTGCTCTTTTCTCTACGTTTATTGGTCTTTTTGCTATTTTCCGTTCTCTTTCCTCACTTATTCGTCGGATTTTGGCAGGAGGATCGTAGACCAACGGTTCGTTCACGGAAAAACCGCAAAATTTTATTTTTGTATTTCGCGATAATCCGTGGTTTTTCGCTTCATTTTCGGAAACTTCTCGGGCAGTGTTCGTATCAACCCGTATCAAAAGTGGCGGTTCATCTGGAATTTCGACCACTGTCGGCAAACGCTTTGGATTTTGGGACAAAAGTTTCTGTCCCATTCTTCGTTTCTTAGCAACAATGGTGTCCGCGCCTCGCGACATGAATGGCTCAGACGAAAGGCAAATAAAATTTCCTGGGTTTGGATCATGCTTTGATTTGGGTTCACTTCTGATTCTGGTAATCTCGGAAGTAAATGGACTGTCGAGAATCGATTTCTCATCACCATAGCTAGCCCAGAAATCCGGTATTATTTTCTGAAATAGCTGTTCTTGTTTACGTGACTTTTCATTTTGATCAGGTGAATATGCTAAACGTTCACGTGACTGTTCGCCTTTGTCACGTGATGTTACTTCTTGTTCACGTGTTTTCCTGAGTTGTTCACGTGATTTTCCGAGTTGTTCACGTGACTTTTCGAGTTGTTCACGTGAATCCCCGAGTTGTTCACGTGAGTCCCCGAGTTGTTCACGTGATTGTTGTGACTGTTCACGTGATCGATCTCGTCTTTGGTCTTCAGGCGCAATGTGAATAATCTCCGGTAATGAGTTGTGTTCATTGAAGCGAATATTTTTATCCGAGTGCTTTCCATTCAAAGGTTCAGACAGATGAAACCCTTGAGTCAGATATCGGGGTTTTGGCCTGACAACAGCGTATTGGACTAGAACATTGTCACTTAGGCTGCGTTGACGTTTTATCGATGGTGCGTTCTGAAAAGGCGAGTCAAATCTTGCGAAGAATTCATAATCGCTTTTGACTGCATTCATTAATTCTTGAACCTCTGTAGAGGCACGTCGTTTTCTGTCCATCTGTTAAAAAAAAGAAGATATGGTGCTCAATTGCTAGTGCTACATGCTGCCACCTAGTTTTGTTGGTCATATAATCAGGGGCGGATCTGCAGGGGTTAAATATCATGGTTAAATATGTAAACATGTCGAGGTTCTTATACAACCATATTTTCAAATATACTGTACTTTAACAAGCAAATTTACTGTACTGTGCTACAACAACCGTCCAGTCACGCATACGTGATAAAAAGCCGCTATAAACTTTATAAAGAAAAGATGATGTAAAGCGTACCAGAACGGCGAGCATGCAGATTCGGCTCCCTATTAATGCTCATCCTAAGACTTAACCGAAACTGTGCACTAAAGTTACTATGTCGCTCTTTCTTGACCCAGACCATCCAGAACTCCGCAGATGGTACGATCTTCGTGAGTCTAGTTAAACGTTCTATCCCACATATATAAGTGGACGTGAATCTGCGCCAAGCTACTGTTGCAGTTGTTGAGTGTAGTTTTATTGAAGTTCTGCTTGATACTATATATTGCTGAATTTGCAGATGTTGTCGTTGTTATACGCCATCGTGTTGCACAATTGCTGACTTCCAATTAAGAGTGGGCGGTTAATTAAGTACATCACTGCATGATCAAACTCGCATGATCGCTTACGAGTTATTGTGGTTTTGAGTGATCTTTCAAAACTTTGAATGTACCTGTGCAAAATTCCTACTGTCAATACTGTGATCAGAGAAACTTTGATAATGTATCTTCGATGCACAGTCTTCAGGATCTGTTCGTATTTGGGGTTAAGAATAAGGATTTTAAGGATTTTGTGATGGTTTGGGCAGTTGGCTAGCCCGAATTTTCAGATGGCCAGAAGTGGGTTGCGCCTAATTATGGGTTAGATTTAGGTTGTTAACATGAAAATTAACCATATTATCAATGCGATCTATAATTATATGTGTCAGTCTATCTATGTACAGCAAAGGCGACAAGATGGCGGCCATACAAGTGGCTAAAGAACTTTAATTCTCTTCGCAGAGGGAGACTGTCTTTTGAAATTTTCCATTAGATTTACTCCACTGCTTTCCAGACAAAGATAAAATTCTGTCATGCAGAGCGAATGCCGCAAACAGGAAAACCACATTCACTCTAAAGAGACTGCGATGAGCCAGAGGCGACCACCGCCCCTCTGCACTTTGGACAACTAAATTCTACTGAAATGCTTTTCAACCGTGAAACTCGGATAGCATTGAACACGGAGTCGAACCTTAATACAAACACCTAATTAATGCCGAGCCTGATCTTACTGTTTTAAGGGACCGGTCATAAAGTAACTGCTAGGGTGAACTGGAGTGATTTGGGATGGGCCATGGAAAATCTTTGGGTAGTTTCGATGGGCCGCCAATTTTTTTGTATGTCCATGGTTGGGCCACCAAACAAAAACCCATGCATGTCTACTTCAAAAAATAAAGATATTAATAATAAAAGTAAGCAAAACTATCCAAATTATCAAATGCAAATGATGCTATTGGAGCCAGTTCTTTGTTTATACAACAACAACAACAACAAGAAGTGGTCGAATCACAGTAAATACAATCAATTGGGGAGTAGCTCAATATCAATATGTTGGTCAGTCTTGATGGAATTATGTATGTCCATACAGTGCCATGTATATTTACAATGTTCATACCTGCAGGGTTTTTTATTATAAAAGTGTATTTTCCCAATTTAGATTGGATGGGTTATAAAATTTTTTTTTGTAAGATTAGATGGGCTTTGAAATTTTTATCTACATCCTAAGATGGATCACCAAACTTGTTGGCAAAATTTGTGATTTACCTCCAGCCCACCCTAGCAGTTACTTTATGACCAGTCCCTAAACTCATTTTAAAAAGTTCGTTCCCCGATCGATGAGCTACACACGTAGAAACGCACAAGTTGTAACAAAAACTTGCAGCAGATTTCACTTGTAGCAATGCTGTTCCAACAACTTGTTGACAACAAGGTTGCTATAACAAGGTTGTCGAGCTCAACAGACTTGTCACAAATTTGATCCAACAACCTGTTATCGTCCTGCAATTTAACAATTTATCCACAAGTTGTGAGTGACAATCTTGTAGCAACTTATTAAAATAACAACATCAGTTACAACTTGTTGACAAGCTTGCTACAAGCCTGTTGCGAACACATCTTGTTAACAAGTTGTGAGTGACAATCTTGTAGCAGCTTGATAAAATAACAGCGTTGTTACAACTTGTTGACAAGCCTGTTGCGAACACATCTTGTTGACAAATTGTGAGCTTTTAACAAGTGTAGACCAAGTTGGGTTAAAAAGTCACAAACCATGGATTAATTAAAGTTTTACAAGAAATGAAATTTTCTGAAATAGGTTTTAAAGCTATGTACTGTATCTGTATCCAATATCCTATTCACATGTTCCAGTCATGTGTGTAACTTGGTATGTGTAACATGCATTGACGTTGTATAGACGCAAGTACTCTGATGAAGCGTGAAGACTAGTCTTTCAAATCTTAAACACTGAATTTCCGGCCGTTTGTCATGCAAAACCTGAGACCCTTGCACATATTTTAGATACATTGTGGCGATGTTGCCTTACATGTACACTCGGTGACACCACAACCCCTTCCCACATCCACCATCCTCACTTTTCTAACGATCTACCCCAAAGATGATATTACAACAATAGGTCGCAGACCAACTGCATGCAAGTGCTCAAATTACTTTGCCAAATTTTCTTTGTTGCAATTTTTTCCATGACAAGTACACTTGTGTTTTTGATGTTACATTTGATGTTACTCGATCTGAGTGTCAGAGTAACATCAAAAACATTTTATAATATAGCATTTGTAAATTCTGAACGCTGATTGGCTAAGAGCCGTGTTGATATAACTCAATGTCAATACGGGAAATTTTTCGCCGCTTTAAACACGCAAATTTTTCTTATTCTTCGGGTTTTTGACATTGCTATATTATAAAAAAAATATAAAACATTTTTTCCGTATTGATATATAGTTATATCAACACTCGTGGAAGTTGGGAAAACTCGAAATTGTATATGAAAACACTCCGGCGTCGTGTTTCCATACAATTTCTCGTTTTCCCAATTCCACTCGTGTTGATTTAACTGTATATCAACACGGAAAATGTTTTATATTTGTTAAATATTGTCTATATTCACCTGAGTACATAACATCAAAACACACACAAAAAGGACGAGCAAAAATTGCCAAAACAGACGAGCAAATGAAACTTGTCATATGAGAACTTAGTTTATCATAGTTTATCATATGAGAACTTAGTTTATCACTTAGTTTATCATAGTCATAGAAAACTTATTCGTCTGTAACCAGCTTAAGGTGGCTCCCTACAGTTCTCTAAAATTTTAAGTATTTTAGGTAACCTTCGCTTTCAACCAAATTTATATTGAATACACTTAAGACAGGGCAATATGATCGTTTCCAGAAAAGAAGTCTTGTTCTGTCGATATACAAACCGAATAGGAACAGTGTCAAGTCATGACGTTTTATTTTTTCTCTTTTATTGTCTAATTTTACAATCAAACGACAATATCTTTTTTTGCCAACTTTTTGACAGCCACAATGGACAGTAAATTGGTAATGAGTCTATATATTATATTCTTTATCTCGTGAGGAAAATAATATGATCCAATGCACGTGTGGAATGTCTCCCCATTAGGTTCCAAATACGTACTGTACCGAAAAAAGATTTAAACTACAGTGTATGGCCAATTTCCCGACACCATGGCAGACCTTAGGGCGAACATATAGGGAAATATATGCGAAAATAGGGCGGCATATATGTTTGCGATCAAATTAGACGGTTCTTTTTTTCCTCAAATCAACAGTTTGCAGTCATGCTTACAAATTTGCAAAATATATTTTGTAATGTTTTCTCAACATTGTGGACTTTGTATAGTAAATATACCAATTAAACAAAGTTTATTATAGAACAGTCCACTTTTTAGTCTCCAAAGTAGCAAATTAAAAACACCCCGTTGTCTTTTAGAGTCTGGTATCATGTGGTTTCTTTGTCTTGCATAATAAAGAATGAACTTCATAGCTTCTCAAGGGTATAGGCTATAGCTTTACGATATGCATGGTTCAGTGAATGTTTGAGAGCTATTGATCACGGATATTTCAATTTCAGCAACAGACTAATCCAGCTCTTCTCATAATGAAAATGTCGAGAAAAAGAGCTGGAAAGCTTGTCAAATTGATTATTCGTTTTCTCTGCAACAGGACAGAAATCCACGATTAATTAATTTTCCTTTTGGAAGAGGTGAAAATGGGCGATTTCGACAAACAATTTTTATCGGAGTGAAAAAGTGTCATTCAATAGCCAAAAGTATCGTCTTTATGACTATATGTCTATGAAAAATTATGTTCAAAGGCGTGTTTTGATACACCCTATACATGAAGTAATCAGTATATAGACTTGCTTGTCAGATCTTATTTAGGCTAATTTAGCTCGTTATAGTTTAATTATGCCGTGAGTCAGGAAAATTTGTTCAACTTGCAATAATTTAGTGATGTGTATAACCACTCGCGTTTGCCATGGTTATTGACTATTGTATTGTCCACTTTAACCGCAAAAACTTCTCAGTTTTAAAAACCCTCGCTATAGTATTAAAAAGAAAGCTAACTGGTCACATTGAATTTCGTTCTAGAATGTAGCTGATTATTAGGTTCTTTTTCATTGGTTTCGAAATGAATTCGGTCACTGAAGCAATTGTAACAATTGTCACTATATTACTCATTTGTATTCATGTTCGAACGCTGCGTTGGTACACTTCACTGCATTCGCCGCTTCGAACACGTCAACCGTCAAATTGGTTTAAATGTTCCACCGCTTTGAACTGTTCGACGAATTCTGCCGCATTCCTTTCTCATATCCTTATCTTTTAAACAGAAGTATAAGTTTTAACCCACAACAGCGTCCTATATTATCACAAACTGTAACAAACATTGATTTTGCAACTATTTTACATGTAAATTCATGAATAATTGTTATTTTCTTTGAGTTTGCAATTAACCGTTTCAGTTCTAATACTAACAGCATTTCATACTTTCTTGCAAAAATATCACAACTGAATTAAACACTGCAAGTTTCTGAATCAAAATGTCAGCTTTGTTACCGCAAAGTACCCAATATTTTCGCATTTAAACAGAATGCTTGGTTTAGGGGAAAATTCTGTCTTATGCTATGCTCAGCCTACCGTATCGGTGGTTAAGCTTTAATTTGAATATAGATTATAGTTGTCTGTGTTTGTAGTATTACGGTGGGGAAAACGTAAACAAATCCGTTGTGGGTTTTAAAGTTTGACACTGTCGTAGGAAAATTCGCTTCTTTACTTTTGCGGAAAAAGAATTGCCAAAGCACTTTCCAAAAACGAACAGGTCATGTCAATAAGAGTTGTTTAGTCATGTTAATTTTAAGAATTTAAGTTTGTTTTACTAATCTGTGACTCGTATATGTTCCGTTTATAATCGTTTGTAACTGTATGTATTGTATACACCTTTCTACCTTAATTCTTGAATATCATGTACCATTAAACTTTCTCATCTATTACTAGTATTACTAGAAATTAGCTACTATCTATATTGGTTAACTGTATTGAATTCATATGAACATGTCTGCGACCAACTTAGCTTATTTGATTTTACTGTAAATCCAACCAGCAAAGTATCACTATCTGTAAACTAGATCCAGCGAAAAAAATCAAATTTTAAACCGCAAATTTAAATTCAACTGCAGACGTTGGGTTTGTATCTCAAGTAATTGAAGTGTTTCCCTGATACAAATATCTGGCATTTAAAAACCCTAAACGACCGAAGCTATCTTAATATAACCGACAAACCACCACGTTCTACTCAAAAATACACAAAATCGACATACCTGTGAGTTCTGGTCACATTAACATGGAATTATAGGTCAAGACCCCAAATTTTCAAGCTGCGAACAAAAGTGCTTCTGTGCTGGACCATTGATGCCGCATTAATGTTGCTTCACTGACTGCTTTACGGATGATTTAGCCATGCACTAGTGCTTGTGATGACGTACCAAGCAATACGCATGCGCTGTAAAATGTGACGAAGGTGAATTGAATTACATTGAAATGGGATTGAATTATCGAAATCCATGTTCGAAACTGATGTTGTATTAAAGACTTGTGGGGCCCGATTCACACTAGCGATTTAAATCACATTTTTTCTGTCTAATATTGACTATACTAAGCACATATTTTTTCCATATTGACAATGATGGTGCAATTACATGCAACCTTTATCCATTTTATCTATTAGTTATATTTTGCATTGTTCAAAATTCTCACAATCTATGATCATACCCGGTCATGACGAGAACAAGAATTGCATGAGAGTTGATTAAAGTTGATGAAAGTTGAGAAGCGAGAGTTTGCGTGAGAGTTTTCTCATACCCGGTCAAACTAGAACAAGACCACAGAATAAAGATCAGTAACAGAAGGGCCACTCAGCGGTGCAACGTGTCCTCGTTTTTTTATGCAAAAATATGCAGTTTACTGGCCAGAAGGCGGAGCAACCAGCCAGTACAGCGTGTTTATTGGCGAGAAAATGTCATTGACTGGCTAGGAAAATGGCGGCCAACATGCGTAATGCGACACGTGCGAGGACAGAAACTTCAAAGCTTCCGCCGTAAGTAGCCCTTCTATATGGATCTTTATTCTATGACAAGACTGGGTTGCATGAGAGTCGATGAAAGTTGACTGGATATTACGGCGCGATGCGATAGCGAAAACGCTTATCAACTCCCATTAAAATTTGAACCATGCAGTTCAAAGTCGATGAGAGCGCGTCAGAGTCGATAATAAGAGTTGGCGGTCAAATATGAGCGAGAGTTGCTATTCTCAAGAACTCTCATCCTCATCTGCCGAGGTCTGTACACTTGTATTCTGCATGTGCAAACCACATGTAAAATCCACATGCATACCTAATTGGCCATTCAGAAACACATCAATGGCAGTATTCAGGGACGTAGGAACCGGGGGGCAGGGGGGCAGCCCCCCAAGTTTTCAAAAGTGCCCTTTTTTCGGTGGCAAAGTGCCCTCCTGACTACGTGAAAAATGTCGTTGAGATCGCCTTTTGCCTCAATAGCCTTTGATTTATGATTGCATTTATTTTAGTATTTTGGTATGTCCGGAAAAATTTTGTTATTTCGGAAAAAATTATGATATGTCCGGAAACATTTTGGTATGTTTGCGAAGATAATGATATGTCCGGAAAATTTTTTGAGTTGACCTCCCCTCCCCTCGGTTCCTGTCTGGAGTTCACGTCCTATAACCGAGCTAGGCTTTTCCCCGCGCTTAAACAGTAGTTAATCAGAGGATAAATTCATTCAAGTTTTTGTGCAAGTGTGGACCGGCTCCACATGACTTCCAATGAACCGGCCTCGGTTAATTTGAGATCGCTCTATTATTAGATCTATCTCAAAGTGTGCCAAGTATTCCCATTATCATTGGTGTTCGGTGGTTCCCAACAAAGATTTCACTATGTTCGCTTCTTCCTATTTTTTTGCTTTGTTCTATGCTTAATTGTTCCTTCGGCCTCGTTCCCTGGAAACCCTTCAGGGAATAAACCATTGAAACAGATAAATCATCCATAAATATAGCCTGCGTGCGGTCTAACGCCTGCATCGGTAAAAGCTCACTCGCACTCAAAGAGTGGCGGTTCAATCTGAGCTTCCCTTGAGTGTCAGTGCTGTTTTTGAATAGCTGGAGGGTTAGTGTCGTACTTACTATGTGACTACTCACGCTCCAGCTATTCAAAAACAGCATTGATACCAGGGTTTATTTTAAGAAACGTTTAGAACTGCACATATTAGGGATGTTACGAAGCATCACGTGTTTGACTGGGAGGTCAAAGGATGTTTGACTGGGGGTCAAAGGATTTTTTATCTACAGTATGTTTAAGGTTGTAAATTTGTAGTTAACGTTGCAAATTTTGATAGATTCTTAATTAGTGTATAGGTGGCAGAATTAAAGCCGCGTTCACACTAGCGGCCCAGGCCTGGCCTGGACCTGGCCTGGGTCTAGGTGTGAACGGGTTTTACCTGGCCTGAGCCTGGCCTAGGCCTAGCCTAAGTCAAGAAATCCAGACCAGCAAATGTAGGTGGCCTGGACCTGGCCTTGGCCTGGCCTGGGCCTCGATCATCACTGGTGTGAACGGGTTTTTCCTGGGCCTGGCCTGGGCGAGGCCCCGTTACCATCGCAATATCTGCCCACGATAAAAACTGGTCAGATGATTGTCATACAATTGGAGGGAAAAACATTCAAAGCGCAAAATTAAATACTTTAGTGGAACACAAGGACGTTTATATTGACGCCTGATTGCTTTGGCCTGGAGTTGGGCGTCAAGCCAGTGTGAATGCGTCACAATTGGCCCAGGCCAGGTCAAGGCCAGGTCCAGGCCAGGTCTGGGCCGCTGGTGTGAACGCGGCTTAAGATGTAGTTGGGTGGGGCCAGGCAAACTCGATTCCGTGTGGGGAAGCTACAGCTAGAGGGTGTCCCTCCAAATTTTGAATTTAGAGGCTCGTAGGTTCTGGCAAAGATTTGTTTCACCCAACCACCCACAAAAACTGTTTCAAAACACGTAACTGGGAATACTCAATATATAACCTTAGGCAGCAAAGAATATTAGCTTCTCCCACTCTGATCTCTTTTGGATAGCTTTGCTCGCCCCAATTTTAGCTCCTGTTCCATTACCCTCAGACGTATGTGATTTGTGAGCAAAATATGAGGGTCTGGTGGTCCTCTCCCAGAAAACATTTAGATTTTCGATGTTCAATGACAGCATTTCTGGCATTTGGAGCATCCACAAGGAAAACGAGTAAATGAGAAAACTGTTTTGAGGTTATATTGTTGTTAATTTGGTGACTGCACATTTGAGTTTTAAGAACTGCACAAAGGGGTTTAGAACTGCACATTTTGTGTAGAACTAGTACTGCACGTTAAAATAAACCCTGACTGACACTCAAGGGAAGCTCAGATTGAACCTCCACTCTTTGAGTGTGAGTGAGCTTTTAGAATGCAGGCGCAAGACTTGGACCATAAAGAGGCTCGTCTATCTGATGGATACGATTACAATTAAGTCTATAAACTGTGGATTAGGACTAGCATTTCTATGGTGCAAATTTACACGTAGATAGGATTAAATGCGCTTTACATCGAGTATAACACGCTCACCTAATTATACTTAGCCCATGGATTATCAATAGTCTATCAATAATCCATGCTTAGCCTAGATTATTTTATATTTGCTCCATCTTCATGTAAGCAAATGTTTAAATTCTTATCTTCTATTCGACAACGGGCTCTGACTAGAGCTTGCGCATATGATCTTCAACCCCCCTTCCCGCGTACTGACTCTGGTAAACGAACATTTCTGTACAGTGCTTCCATTCTTTTTAATTGCTTAGATAGCGATTGTAAGCAACTTGCTGTTTCGCCATCTCTTCATATACTAACGCCAAACAAAAAAAAATCGTAAAATCTTTCTTAACAAGCTTAACCTTACTAACCATATCGAAGATCTATTTTGTATAAATTGTAAATATTTACTAAATTGTAATTGTATTCATTACTAATTATTTTTTTTTCTCAAATGTAAATAGTCGTAATCTTTAATACTTTTTATGCCTGTAAATATCAAAATAGTGCGAGGGCCGTATGTTAGATAACTTTTACGACTTTCGACAGAGCGTTGACTGACTCTTTACACATGAATCCGTAGCGAGAATCGAATCTACGAACTCAGAATTACGCTTGCTCTAATGACTACGGCACCGAAATCCCGTCTATTCGTTGATACATGTACATATTAGTCAGTTGAACCCAAGACAAACTATTAAAACAAACTAGCTAGAATCGTGCGATAAAGATGGATTTATGCTGGCCTCATTAAGACAAGAGACAGATCATTCGTCAAAACATACATCAGCTATCTGACGGATCTTTCCACTTAGTTAGAAAAACTCAATGGAGATATGGATTCAAAGTGGTTCGATTTACACAAGAGAAAGATCATTTGTCGCAATACGGAGGATCTGTCTTGGTGTTAATTTTAAGACGAACTACAAGCCCCTATGCTTTATTGATTCAGGGGACAAATCTTGCCTCATACTCGCCTAAGTGGTATATATGTATTGATATTTATTTCTGTAATATCTATTTCTGTACATAAAGAGACACCTTTTTGAAAGGCATCATATCCGTCTCTTTTTGAGAGTCATCACTTCTTTTGATGACGTGTGAGCACAAAATGATTTACGTATCTACCTTGGCAATGGTTCTGGGATCAAATCATGCATGCCTGATATATATTTTCCGTCTTATACCGTATCTCTACACAATCGATCATCAGTTTTTGTGGGAAGAAAAGAAGAACTAACCATATAGGCAAACTGTCCATTTTCTGATTTTTCTAGGTTTGTGTTTTTCCTATAGTTGTGTGTTTACGATAGACAAGTCATCGGTCAGGCAATTTATCCGTGCGACGGATGCACACATTGGCAATTTTACATGGAACATAGGCGTACCGGGCGGGGGGGGGCGGTATCCCCCCCAGTTTTGGGCAGTCGGGCAATATTCGATCAACAGTCGGGCAATTTTGGTTTGTAATAAAAATAAATGGGACAAATTCAGTCAATTTAGTCGAAAATTCAGTCAATTTTGTGGTCAATTTTGTGATGTTTGGAAAATTTGTGTGATGTTCCGAAAAATTTTGTCGGGCAAATTTCTTTCCGCCCCCCTAATTTTTTCCTTCCCGTACGCCCATGACATGGATTGATCATGGGAAAAGACCATGCATGATATTATTGATATTTCCCCTTGATTGTTCGTTTAAAGCTGTGTTTGACATGTTAGTTCATTGACGAGGGTCTCCCAGGGGGGAGTCTGTATTCTCGTGTTCTCTTTGAAATTTTCCCCTTGTTCCACTCAAAGATTTAATCACCATGATGTTCCCTTGTCCCCCCCCCCAGCTTACATGTTCCCTTGTTTCCTATCCGTATCTATCTATCTATCCTTGTTCCCGTGTTATCATTGCAAAATACCCCTTGTTCCCTGCGCGACCCTCATTGACGAACCAAATCACGTTAGCACTATTTTCCATCCAGCAAACTGACCTGATGTCATTTTCGGAAGATGGAAGAGGTGTTAAATGGCTATGTAACTAACCAAAACCCTACCCATACTCTAACCCTAACCGCAACCCTAACTAACTCTAACCTCAACCCTAACCGAATTAATTAAAAAATCCAAAAAGAAACGACTTTAGAAAATCGATAGGGCGGTTTGTTGGATGGAAAATAGTGTTTACCAATCATCACACGCCATTAATCTATAATAATAATAATGATAATAATGTATGATCTATTTTGTGCCCAAGTTCATCCAGACACTGTAATTGTATAGCTGAGCCGCTGAGGGATGAAAACTGAGCTATTGGTAAGTAAACAGAATGAACCAATAGCTTTGCTCAGCTACATATATGATGTACATCTGCTCTGTGGCTGATATACCAACACCATAGAAATAATAGATATAGAATGCGTACTCCTATCTTTTCTCAGTGAAAAATTTGTCTCCACAAAATGGCGGATTTATAAGGGCATTTTAGTTCCCAGACTCCAAGGCGGCAGGGAATTTCCAGTGAACTCTATATATATATATATATATATATATATATATATATATATATATATATATATATATATAGAGAGAGAGAGAGAGTTCACTGGGAATTTCAGTGGGAATTTCGCGCGGTTGCAGAGAGTGCAAATTGTTTTTTCAAATACAAAGCCGTTGCAAAAATTTTTATATCGAGACTTAAAATGGAAAAAAAAAGTGAAAAAAGTGTCTAAAAACCCATTCTAGTGGGCTTTTTTACGAAATGCAACAGTTCTGAACAGAATATATACAGAAATCATCGTTTAAAAATAAATTTTCAACGTTGTTGTGCAAGCCAAAACAAAACCCGAAAGATCAAGACAAACTCAAACTCAATAGGTATGTTCTATAAATATTTCAACTTTTTTATAATATAATATAAATGAAGTTCAGTAATCTTTTTAATCTTACACAATTACTTTTCATATTTTTCTGTGTCAGTGCTTAAGCTTGAGGCAACGCTTTTGAAACCATAGTTTTCGACGATTATTTAGACAATTTACAGTCTATCGACAACTAAATATTTTTGTTTCAAAAAAATAAAAAACCTTCGCTTACATCAAAGAAAAACGAAACCCGACGAAGAAAGAACTATCGTTTTGTAATCTTAAAAGAT
This sequence comes from Paramuricea clavata, assembly GCA_902702795.2. Classification (NCBI taxonomy): domain Eukaryota; kingdom Metazoa; phylum Cnidaria; class Anthozoa; order Malacalcyonacea; family Plexauridae; genus Paramuricea; species Paramuricea clavata. The sequence continues at coordinate 5,608 of CACRXK020004309.1, read as the reverse complement.
ATTAGCAAAACAGTGACAGTAGTGACGTTCAAAGCATGCAAAAATGTTTTATGAGTAAATTTCGAGAAACTGGCGAAAATACTTTGTTTACAAGGCTGCACGATTTTCACCGTTTTTGTAACTGCACATTTGCTTTGACAGTTTGTGCCTTCAAAAAACTCAAAATCTATCCCCAACTACAAATTAGACAACAAGATAAACGTTTTGGCGATGAAAATGTAGTTTTAGCTTTGTTTATACTTTGTAGCTATATAGTTTGCACTCCTAGTCAAATTCAAACATGGCGGATTTATAAGGGCACGCATGAGAAAAAGTGGAGACATGATTCGTGATCAAGTACGCATTCTATATCTATTATTTCTATGACCAACACACAGACAGATAAACAGACACACACACATTTTGCTGAGTCAGCATTTCAGACGAACTTGAATTCAATATGGCGACTGGCACAAGGTAAATTTTGAACATTACTGTATATGACTTTAGTTCGAGGTTAAATCGATACATAATTGTAATTTATCCTCACATTTTTTTATTTACGATAAATATTTTATTTCCTTTACAGCAAAACAGATGTACTTTGCAAGTAAGTGGGCTTTTAAGTTTTAATTTGTAACAAATTTTACCGTTAAATCTGAGCAGTTTTGATATATAAAGTCCTGTAGAGTTCGCTATATGCGGCTAATATTTAACTCAGATATTGGTATATTAAGTACAGGTCGTTAATTTTATTATTTAAATGTAACTTAAAGGAATTTTTACAGAATTACTTGCTAGTTTCTATTAACAGATCTTCAAAGTATTTGTGTTCGGAGACTCATGTTTACAGTATTAATAGTTAAAAACACGTGTGCTTATTTTGAAATTATATCACATCTCTTAATTCTATCTCTTTGCCATTAAATACAATGAAGATTACTGCATGTAATGAAATAATTAAGCACATTTTCTCCCTGTTGCTTTACAATTATTTGCTGCACAATATTATTAAATGCACAGATACACATTTAAAAACATCCCAGTGATTGTATTTACATGTTACTCTCGATTTCAATTTGCTCTTGAAATATGACTTTGAATGATTAATGCTTGTTTATAAATTCAGAATGTTTATTGCAAAGTTCCAAAATTTTGTTTGGAAGTAAAGTTCATTCCGATGATTGACGACGATTCAATAAGCAATTTGATTGTGGCTGACCGATTTTAATACACAACACAACGTTTGCCCAAACTTTTTTTACAACTTCAGTTGTACTGTGTAAATCAAGCGCATAACTCGCCTATGATGTTGTAGGACAGTTGTGGACTTGATTTACACAGTAACAATTTTAGGCAAAAGTTGTAAATCGGCCTTTATTTACCTAGCTGATTACAACTTGCAAAACGCAATCATTGGAACAAAGTTCGGAACTTTACAAAACTCAAATTTTTTCTGTCTAATATTACAATGTGGACTATACTAAACACATATTCTTGACAATGATGGTGCAATCACATGCAACCTTTATCCATATATTTATCTATTAGGCCAAATAAAAAAAAATACTTGGTTAGCGTCACCGCCCGCCTCTCGATTTTCTGCCGCCTCTGAATTTTTTTTAATTTTTTTATGTGAATCTCTTCGTTTTACAGCTTAAAACAGTTTAATATTTGAAATTTTTCTCATGCTCAGACCTTCGCGCTGTATACTGATCGATTGGAGCGCGTAGGCTTGGGTATACAAGGTTCTTAAAGCAAAATGGCGGCCTTCGCAACATCAGTACAAAAAATATCACCGATATGGTGGAAAAACCGCCCCCCATCCCCTACAAAAATACTATTAAAAAATGAGTAAAAATTTAAAAAAAATCCCCCCGCCCGCCTCTGAAAATTTGTGAGAGTGTGACGCTAACCAAGTATTTTTTTTATTTGGCTTACTTATATTTTGCATGGTTCAAAATTCTCACATGACAACCTAGAGCTTTGCTTGGCAGTATTGATAGGCCTATTTGTCTGTATGTTCACTTTCTGACATTCAGAAATACATCAGTGGCAGTTGTGGAAAACTATTAAAAAGTTTTTATACCTGATTCACTTATTTATGCTTGTATATCCAGCACATACAGATATTATTTTGTCTTTTAAACTAGAAGCTTTGTCCCGCATGAATTGCGTCGCTGCATTACGCATGCGAAATTACGTCATTCTCTTTCATATTACGTAATATACAACTTAACTGTGTAAATATCCGAAATTCTTAATATTAGGTATAAATATGAAACAAAAACTTGAATTCATGTTGTTACAACTCATACAGACTATAATATTGCGTCAAATCTTGAAATATCTCGTACCGGAAGCTGCCCCGAGTGATTGCACCACAATGAGCAACTATGAATCACGATAATATTCATATAAAGCTGCATGTATTAAGTTCAAACATTATACCTACAATTACAAAATGTTCAAAACACGACAAAGGAAAGTTTACCAAAGATTTTGGCGAGATTTTAGACGGACAAGATAAAAATTATGCCGTAGTTTAGTTTATTTTAATATATCAAGTTCATATCATGGCGACATTAACTTACACTAGCTACCGCAATAGGAAACGAAATATATTCGACTAGACTAGCAGAATGTGTAACGATGTAAGTCGCGACGATGCTGCGAAATTACGTTTCATATCGAAACTATCAGTCGTACTGAAGAGAGTCGACAAAAAGTGCCCAGAAACTACGAGAGAGTCCAAGAAAAACTCCGTTAAAGCAAAGTTCAAGCAAGAATTGCGAGCCGTAGGCAAGGCAACGAGCATAAAAGCCTCGGCGAAAACCGAAATAGACGCCGTGAAAACGAAATTAAAGAAAGATCGCGATGAACTAGTAAGCCATTTTTACAATATTATCGGCACAACGCGAGACGAGAATCGCTTCTGCAGTTTTACGGACTCGAATATAGCTACTACCTCCTCTGTCAGCAATTCGGCCAGCGACTGCGAGCAATGGCTAGACAGCTATGATCAATCCTATGATTATGATTATGATTTAGAATTTTGTGGACGCAAAACCTCAGATTTTTGTGGAACGAAACGCCGGCAACGATATAATTCTAAGCGTGAAAAAGAATTTCATGATCGGAGAAACCAAAACATTTTCTTAAGAAAAGAGCATAAAAAAGCTTCCCGGAATAAATTTTATAACGAACGAAAGAAACGGTTGGCCTTAGATCGCAAAGCGGCTAGCAAGTCAAAATTGGAAGATCTTGGAATAATAGTACAAGAACATGAAACGTTTGACCCAGAATACGAATTCATGTACTTGGAAAATTCTACCGCAGAAGAGTTTGGACTCGACTTTGCACTCTGTGAAGAAAATGCACCCGACGAATTGCAATCGGATATACTCGATTTCCTGTTAGAATTACAAGATCGCGACATCACGCCGGAAGATTATGAGTTTTTGTTGCGACTAGACGAATCGGTGCCGACAAAAACGGTCCCCGACGAGCATGTCGCTAGTTTAAAGACGGATACTGTATTAGAATTACATGTTGATGAACAGTGCGGTGTTTGTATGGAGAATTATGTGATCGGAGAAACACGGAAGATATTGCCATGTGAGCATGTTTTTCACGCGAACTGTATTGAGACGTGGTTAAGACACAACTCGACTAAATGCCCTTTGGACAATATAGAGGTTTAAATTAATAATTTATGCATGTATACATAGGGTTGCTTGAGTAAGGTTTTAATATAGTTTAGTTAAGCATTTTGTAAATATTTTGAAGTAAGTCAATAATTAATTATTTTCCAACAATTTTGTCTGAATTTTATTCTGTAAACCCGCAATAGGGCATTCGACCGTTACACACGCCAAAATCTCACATCTTGTAGCAAGTCTGCCAACAAGCCGTCAATTACAAGTTGTGTTCGCACTGCTTGTCCCAATTTGTGAACAAGTTTGTAACAAGCTGTTAACAAGTCGTTACAAGCTTGTTGATATTGTCAAACTTGTTGCAAGGTTGTTCCAACAAGTCCGATATAGTCATGATACAACAATATTGTTACGACCTTGTGTCGTCACCTTGTAACATTCTTGTTATATCATGACTGCATCAGACTTGCTAAAACAACCTTGTAACAAGTCTGATAATATCATCAAGCTTTTTACAAGTTGTTAACAGCTTGTTACAAACGTGTTGCAACAACTGGGAGCAAGCAGTGCGAAGACAACTTGTTGACAGCTTGTGAACAGATTTGTAACAACTTGTTTGCAGACCTGTAACAACTTATTTGCAGACTTTGTTACAAGCTGTGCGTTTTTACGCATGTAGCCTACATGGAAACGAAGCTTCGTGCTACACACGTAAAAACGCACACGTTGTTACAAGTCTGCAAACAAGTTGTTACAAATCTGTCAACAAGTTGTGTTTGCACTGCTTGTTCCTAGTTCTTGCAACAATTTTGGAACAAGTTGTTATCATACTTATACTGTTATCATCCAACATGGAGAGCGGCCTCATAAATGGGGCAGTATTTATTAATCTACGCAAAGCTTTCGACATGGTAGATACAGATTTGTTATTACGAAAACTTGCAGTTTACAGATGCGATGATTTGACATTAACCTGGTTTAAGTCATACCTGCAAGAAAGAGACCAATGTGTGCACTTTAAAGGAACTTTGTCATCTAAGAAATCTTCTCTGTATGGTGTCCCCCAAGGATGTATTCTAGGACCTTTATTGTTTATAATGTTTATCAACGATCTTCCACTATATGTCAATTCCAACACAGACATGTATGCTGATGATTCGACAATCCATACAAGCGCTAGAACAGTTGAGGAACTCAATAATAAATTAACTGAGGATATGACAAACGTTCAAGCTTGGTGTACTAACAACAACATGGTAATAAATGACGGTAAAACGAAGGCAATGATGATAACAACATCTCAGCGCGCAGCCACATTAAATTCAAATCTACGAGTAGAATTTAACGGTGTCCCGTTAAAGAATACCAACAATGAGAAAGTACTTGGGGTTGTTATGAATGAACGCCTTTCCTGGAAACAGCAGATTGACAAAGTAGCAAAGTCTCTAATTAAAGGAATTCATCTTCTGAGACAGATCAAAGAGTATTTGCCTATTGGTCACCGAGTAATTTACTACCAGTGTTTCTTACAACCTCACATAGATTATTGCTGTACAGTTTGGGGACAATCATGCCATATTATTCGCATACATAAACTCCAAAAGTTAGCTCTGAGAATTATATACGACAAACCGAAGCTAACCTCTTCTGGGCCACTATTTAAAGCTGCTGGAGTCCTGCCTATTCAGCAAAGAGTAATGCTACGAACAGCAATAATGGTATTAGCCTGCGAATACAGACGCCTCACATCGGGCGAAATGTACTGCCCGATATAATGGTATATAAATCATTAAACAACTGGGTACCCAAGTACATAAGTGATATGTTTGTCTTAAAGTCATCAGTGACAAAACGAATTACAAGAAGCTCAGAGAACAACGAACTGTGGATACCGCGAACGAAACTAACAATTAGGCAGAAAACGTTGAAATTCAGTGGTGCAACATTATATAACAGTTTACCACGTGCGACCA
>CACRXK020004308.1:0-32250 GCA_902702795.2 Paramuricea clavata | reverse complement strand
TGTGAACGTTTCTCTATTTGCTGACGACACAAAATGCTTTTCAACCATCGAGTCCCTAAGCGATGCAAGAAACCTAAACACGGAATTTAAAAATGTGCAGAACTGGGCGCATAGTTGGCGACTGAATTTCAATGCAGAGAAATGCAAAGTCCTTAGTATCACCAGAAAACGCTACTCAATCGTTGCTGATTACGTCATCGATGCTCGAGCTTTGCAGCACGTTCCCAGTCAGAAAAACCTTGGAGTGACAGTTTCTTCTGACCTTACATGGACTATCCACATACACGAGAAGATTACCAAAGCGAACCGTATGCTTGGCATGCTGAAACGTTCGACAGTTCATGTTAGAGATGCAAGCAGTAGACGTAGTTTATATCTGGCATTAGCCCGATCTCACCTGGCCTATGCGTCACAGGTATGGAGCCCACAAACCGTAAGCATGTGTGGTGAATTGGAAAATGTTCAAAGGAGGGCAACTAAATTCATCTTGGCTTTACCTTTTGAAACTGACACTTGCTATAAATCAAGATTGTTGGCCTTAAACTTGTTACCACTGAGGTACTGGCACGAATATATGGACGTTCTCCTTTTATTCAAACTTACACGTGGATTTATTTCATCTGACCTCAATATCCTCCCAGAACAAAACAACAAATTAAGGATGAACCTACGGTCACAAAATACCACCCTCGTGACATATCATATACCAAAAACTAAGACACTCTGCTATCAGAACAGTTATGCTGTTAGAGCTTCACGGATATGGAACACTCTTCCCGATGAATTACGTCTGCCAGAGATTTCATACCATCGATTTAAATCCCTCCTTTCCCAATATTACCTAACTGCCACCAAGACCACCTTCGACAAAGATCACCCCAAGTCATGGAAAACAATATGTCCCAAGTGCCATCTAGCAAGATCATTAAAAACGTTCAAGAACTGTTGTTTCTAGGACTAGCCTTGATGGCTAATGTGGACTTTGAACTGTAATTATATGTAAATAGATAGATGTGTTGTGTACGTTTCGAGTTCGAGTGGATGTATTGTTAGTACTGTCTGTAGAACCAGGGCATCAACGTAATTGGCTGACGCTGTGTTGATGTACCTGCGCCGTTGTCGTTGTATAAATTTTTGGCGGCAAAGTTTATAAATAAATAAATTAATGTCTCTGGGGATGAGAATGAGAACTCCCAAACATTCTAACTTTCCCCAGGGGGGGGGGACGTTTTTCCCCTAGTGAAAATAGAGCCCTTACGATTTAATTAGGACGGCAACGCGACGGCAACGGCTATACCAATACAGTAAATCATTGAAAAGAATTGACATTGTCCTCGCTCTGTTTACAACGCCAAATCACAAATTTTCACGTCTTGATACAACGGCTGTATTTCAAGCCGCAACAAGTGCAACTTCAAACTGGGTTTAGTAGAACTCTTCCCAAACATAAAACCCATGTCTTCAACTTCTAAGTCTCTAAAGACTGTATTAAATTAAGACTGTATTAAATTCACACGATTGATAATATATCACGAATTATCTTTACTATACCATTTATTTGAAGGAGTTTGTTTTGGCCGTCGTCGTCGCGTTGCCGTCCTAAATCGTAAGGTCTCTAATATGAGTACATTCAAATAGCAGGTGTTTTTTTTTAAAGTGGGGTGTTCCATGAAACTGTGTATTATTAACTTGGTATTGACAGTTCACTTTTCACACATTGGGAAATGCGAAAAACTTTTGTCTTCTTTAGAATCAGAGCACACCTGAACAGCTTGAAAAATGGATGCCGTTAATCAAGAAGTATAAAATTATCGGGACTTATGCACAGACTGAAATGGGGCATGGTAAGTTTGAGTGCATCCTCGTTCCCAGGGCCTCTAGGCCACGCGCGACCTTTATAGGCCATGGGTCACACGAAACCTTAAGTGCAAGAAATCTTGCAGTAGTTTCAAAAGCGCATACTAGCGAGCTTAAAGCCGGTTTTTCACTAGCGAATTTTTTCGCGCGAAGCGACCTTTTTCCTTTGTCGGTATACTTATTACGTCAGCAAGACGTTGCAAAATGGATGCCAACAAAGGAAAAAGGTCGCTTCGCGCGAAAAAATTCGCTTGTGGAAAACCGGCTTAAGATGCACCAAATCTGCGACACGGACGCGACTAAAAACAGTCGCTATAATAATTGGAGACTAGTTTTACTTTGTTTTTCTCGTGTCCCTGGCTTTGTTTACAAACAACTATCCATAGTTTTGACCAGTGAGGCGAAACTGTGATAATAGCGGCAGTTTTTCGTCACGTCAGCGTCGTAGATTTGGTGCATCTTATTTGGAATTTGGTAATTCCGCAGTAATTGTTCCCGAAATGAGAATGTGCTGAAACTTCCCAGGCATGGAGTTTATGATATACTTAAACTAAAATCACACAAAAATCGGGGTCATCGAACTCGTTAAGAAGATATGACAATCACAATATACCACCTTTACCCCCAATATGGCGCCATCTTGACGCTCATTACGAGTAACAGCAAAATCACAACAGCCCGATATTTGTTGATGTTTTTAGCGCGGATTTTGCTTTAGTAAACCTATCTTGTAATTATTTTTGAAAAAATTTTGTGTTTTGAGCAAAATGAAACTACTAACGTGTACAATTCTGATCCATGCAAATGTCTTTTCCACATTTCTTTACATATCTTTCTTTGAGAACATGCATTGATAAAGCATTTTTTTTTTCAAGATCCAGAAATGATTTTTCTTTTAATTTCGGATATGAAATGTAAAATGCATTAAAGAAATAAATTATCAGTTAAAAAACGGGGGTCACCGATCTTTTTAGGGAATTGTGGCATTAAAACGTGAAATACAAGTAAATAAATATACTACAGACGCAGGGAACCCTAGCTACACTTTTGTATGTCTTTTTTAAAAACATTGATTTTAACGTAATTCTTTGCACGAATGTAACCAAAGATGTTTTGAAGTAATATAAAATTGTCATAAAAAGATTTTTTTTAAACGGTACGTATAATGGATGAAATTATAAGTTATAAGATGTGCGCAGTAAAAGTGCGCAATGCAAAACTGCGGAATTACCTTAAGCTCGCTATTCTTGAATTGGGACCCTTTGGCACCCGTAACAATTTTCACAGAAAAGTACTACGAAGAAACCAAGTATCTGTGTTGACATATTTTGATAGAGTAAGTTCCCCTGGCGAAAACTGCTCAACTTCTGGGAAATAGCAGTTCTCTAAGAAGCCAATCAGATCTTTCCCTTTAGTCGTCTAACCTAGAGGTTAGTTTTCAACGAGTGTCCAAGTGAAAATGGCTCTTGGGACGAGAATGTTTTGAGTGAGAAAACTCCAGATCTGGAGGCAACCTCGTACCCAGGGCCTCTGTTCTTAATTGGCAGTTATTTATTTCAACCAGGAACATTTGTGCGAGGGTTGGAAACCACAGCTACATACAATCCCGAAACGGAGACATTTGTCATGCATAGTCCAACGTTGACGGCAACGAAATGGTGGCCAGGAGGGCGTAAGTTGTCCACTTTTATTTATTTATTTTATTTTTAATTGTTTCACTGCTTTAATTTGGCAACAAGAATATGGAAAATATTAACTATACAGTAGAAGGTGCCGAAACACAAACGAGACTAGGGCCCATGCATGGTGCGCTCACTATTTGATGTGTTAGAATAGAAGAGCAAGAAAAATATGGAATAGAAAAATGGAAGAGAGAAGCAGTAGCGTAACGCAACTTCCTGAGGCCCCCGTCAAATTTTCAAGTGGGGCCATATTTTTCCCCAAGTGTGTTCCAAAATTTGGAACTATATTCATTAAAAAGAAAGGGTTCAAAAACATTTTCCAGACTATGACAAGTAAAAAAAGTCACAAAACTTTTTCCCCATCCAAGTCTACTAAAAAAGGGGTCAAAAACTAAAAATTCCTGGTTTTGGGGGCCACCCGTTGCAAATTTTCTGGTCCTCTATAACTGAGGCTCACGCCAATTTGCCCAATGCACTAGCAAACATTTTATTATCATTTTTGTCTGTTTTCCGGCCAGTACGACTGCTTTACAGTTCAAATATCCGAATTAATCCTGCTTCGATTGCGTTGGTTTACAACTCGGGGGACAGGTGCAACGCGAAATTTCTGACTTGCGAAATATCAGTGACTATTATAGAACTACCCATGCGCAGACGATGCGCATAAATGACTTTGGCTCATAAATTTCGCAACTCAACCTCTTAACAGACAACACGTGTATTTAAAAAGCTAAATTTTCGGATTCTACAACTTGATCAACTGAATTGACATTATACCACTGGTTGTGAACGTTAGCGTTCAGCGATAATAAAGCTTGAATCTAAAATCTGCGAATGGAAAAAGTCAATCGAAAAGCGCGTGTAGTGCTACAAAATAGACTCCAGTTTCAAAGGTGATGCTATATGCATTATTATAAGCACCAAAAATCGTTTCGCGTTTGACCTTCTCACTATTTAGCAAGCAGCAACAATGAGTTCGTGTATTGGCCGTTTAGATTTAGCGAATCGGATGTTTATATTAGAAACACTTAACGATACTATTGGTAACATCGTATATGGACTTAAAAATCGTTTCGACCGACTCGGCCGTATTTAGCAAATGTCGTGTATTTCGCGCCATGACAACACGCGCTCACGCTTGGTCATGTGTTTCGCAGAGGTCAGAACTTCGCTTGACACCGGATAATTAACAGTTATTCTACGAACTCGAGTCGAATATGAGCGATAGCCGATGAGGCGCGTAATATCCTGTTAGTAGAGAACCAATCAGATTGCAGAATACCTCATATCCAGACCTTGTGTATATAATAATGGTAGATATTTTCGGCTAAATTTTGTCCCCAAGTTATATAATGTGATGTGATGCAGCGTATCAAAGCATGACGCTTGGGATTGTATTACAACTTTTTCTGTCATAAGATAGATCACAGACATAATGACTTTGCAATTGCAATTTGCCAGTTTGCAATAGCCAATAATTCATGAGTAGATTAGCCAACCATATTGCTTTATTTTGCTGACATGATAATACTGGATACCTGGTGAAGTATCCAGTCCTAGGGCTGGATCAAAATTAATTCACTTCAATTTAAGCATTCGCATCGGACTGGATCAAATTCCGCGGACTTGAAATCTAGTCCAGTCCTCATAGATGGATTTGAAATAGGCAAAATCAAACTCCTGAAACCGTCATGGCTATTTTTATTTAAGGCTATTTGAGTACCAAAAATTAAATAATATTATGTGTTTCTTCTATTTAGTTGCACACACTTCAACGCACGCTATAATAATGGCTAGATTAATAACTGGAGGAAAAGATTATGGGATCCACGCCTTTCTTGTTCAAATCCGTAGTCTTGAAGATCATAGCGTTCTGCCAGGTAAATCATGTTTTCTTACAGGTAAACTACGACAAGCATTCCATTCCATTGCAATTTTGAAAATTTTGATTTTGCAAATTTGATAAACGCCCTTGCAAATCCCTTGAGGAAATTTGCAATATGTTCCTATCGGCCGTTGCCGTATTCCAAAGCAGAGAAACTTTCCTTCAAACTTCTTGTTCGTTCCAAAAAGTGAAGCCACCTTCCATAGGTGTATGACGGGCAATTATAACGTTTTATCTTGCTTGCCCGATTGGGCAAGTTGCCTTGCCACAAAAAGCTGGGCATCTTTAAGTTTATGTTTTCATTATCCGATATACATTTTTTATAGTGCATGTACTTGATTCAAATTTTGTTTTTCGTGGGCCAAAGCTAGATCTGATGCAGTATAATATGGCCATATAGAGCACTGGGAGAACGGGTCGACATGTTGTCCTCTTAATTTATACCCCCTACCTAGGTACCCCAGTGGCCATTGTCTGACGGCAAGTGGTCAAAAAAGTAAAGTTGCACCACTGAACGTGTTAACAAGCTTGCTACAAACCTATTGCAAACACATCTTGTTGACAAGTTGTTGGAACAGCATTCTCACAACTTGTTAACAAGCTTGCTACAAACGTGTTGAGGAGACATCTTGTTCACAAGTTGTTGGAACAGCATTGTCACAACTTGTTAACAAGCTTGCTACAAACCTATTGCGAACACATCTTATTGACAAGTTGTTGGAACAGCATTGTCACAACTTGCTAACGGGCTTGCTACAAGCCTGTTGAGGAGTCATCTTTTTGATAAGTTGTTGGAACATCATTGTCAGAACTTGTTAACAAGCTTGCTACAAACCTAATGCAAACACATCTTGTTGACAAGTTGTTGGAACAGCATTGTCACAACTTGTTAACAAGCTTGCTACAAACCTGATGCGAAAGCTCTTTGGACAAGTTGTTGGAACAGCATTGTCACAACTTGTTAACAAGCTTGCTACGAACCTTTTGAGGAGACATCTTGTTGACAAGTTGTTGGAACAGCATTGTCCAACTTGTTAACAGGCTTGCTACAAGCCTTTTGAGGAGACATCTTTTTGACAAGTTGTTGAAACAGCATTGTCACAACTTAACAAACTTGCTACAAGCCTATTTCGAACACATCTTGTTGATAAGTTGTTGGAACAGCATTGTCACAACTTGTTAACAAGTTTGATACAAACCTATTGCAAACACATCTGTTGTCAAGTTGTTGGAACATCATTGTCACAACTTGTTAACAAGTTTCATACAAACCTATTGCAAACAAATCTTGTTGTCAAGTTGTTGGAACATCATTGTCACAACTTGTTAACATGCTTGCTACAAGCCTGTTGGCGTTCATAAATGGCACGCAATACGCACTAATTTCGTCGCAGCAGCATAATTATTGCGCTAAAACGCAACGTGTATTAAACATTTGTTTATTGAAATGTTACTAATTTTAATAACTTTTCCAAAAGTGTTATTTAATTCTTAAGGAATAAAGGTGGGCTCTATCGGTCCCAAAATGAGTTATGATGTTGTAGACAACGGTTTCTTGAACTTCAACAAAGTGCACATACCAAGACAAAATATGCTGATGAAATACAGTCAGGTTGGTATACACACCAGCATCCGTTAGAGAGTTTGAGCAAGACAACGAAGTACGAAGACGAAGGCATACTTGACAATTTTTGCCGCCTGCACATTATCTTGCGCATAGTGAGTTGGACGTCACTGGTAGTTGCTCAACGTGTCTTCCCATGTGTCGCTGTTTATGAATACTGACCATAATTCTTGCCATAATATTCGTTGTGAACGAAGGCAGAAGAACGAAGACGAGATATGGATTCATGTCTCGCTGTTTTATCCTGATCAGGGTAAGGATTTGAGTCAGCATTCACAAACAGCTAGACATGAATCGCTAATCTGTCTTCACTCCTGACCCTAAACTCAGAATGCGCAAGATAATGTGCAAGACAGGCAAAAATTGTCAACACGTCGTGGTCGTCCGACTTCGTTCTCTTGCTCAAACTCTCTATTAAGGGGGCAGTACGAACAGGACGAACTTTCTTTATTTATACTGACAGTCCTGTTCTTTCAATGTGTGATAGCCCTGGTCGTGTAACTGCGAGCTCAACCTACATATGCATAACTGAACACCCGTTCCGCACATTGTAACCAATAATCTATTGGCGTTGTAAAGCCATTGCATACAATAAAGTATTGCGTTGTAACTGAAGACAAAACCACAAGCATTGGACAAAAGTTTTAGTTATAAATGTAATGACCCTAAAAGGGAGCCAACCATCAGCCAGGGAGGTTGGTGAGCGTTGGTTGGACAAAGGTCATGAACCTTAGGGGTTAGAGGTTGGTGTTGGGGTTGGGGTTAGGATTAGGGTTAGAGTTATTGTAACCGTAAGCGCAAGCCCATTACAACTCAATACTTTATTGCATACGATGGCTTTACAACGCCAATAGATAGTGAAAATATTGATTACAACGTGCGGAACGGCTGAACTGAATTATCTGCTAGTGCTAGGAGATTCTAACCGTGTTATGAGAAATTTGTTATGAGTGGATTGAGAAGGACTCGACTACCTAAAAAATGATGGCCCTTCGTGTACGTATATGCATTCTATTAACTGTGATTTAATATGCGGTTTATAGTTGAAAACATTTCTGCTACACACGCAAAAATCGCTTGAAAAGCGCAGTATATGCTAATTATTATTATTATTTTAGGTATCGCGAGTTGGTGAGTACAGTAGGTTAAAAAGAGACAGTGAAAAACTGACATATATTTCTATGGTAGCGACCAGAGCATTTATTGCATTCAATACAGCAAGGGAATTGAGTAAAGCATGTACCATTGCTATACGATACAGTGCAGTACGGAGGCAGAGCAAGCTGGATGAAAGGTATGTCAATGCATGTATTGATATATGCAGTCTCCAATACCGGGGACCTTTAGCTAGCAAGGTGGCGACGGCTATAATTAGTTCCACCTGAGAAATCACAAGACAAAGAAAAATTCCGCTCCGCGCGTAAAATTCCGCCTTGTGGAAAACCGGCTTTAGAACGAAACTTCGGGCTGCGAGCAGGCTGCCAGGCTAACTAGGCTAACTTAATGTCTGCTCAGGGAAATAGTTATAGTTTTGTTCTCCCAAGTGTCTCACTGTTTCCCGAGATCATTGAAGGTAACATTCTGCTAACATTCACGCGAAAATCTACAAGAAATCTTCAGTTCTTGAGGTGTTGTTCCCATGTTTTGTTCCGCCATATTTTTTCATTATTCTAAGCGTGAGATACTATAATAGATTGATTTCGAAAACACGACGCGAACTAAAAGACGCGCCTTCGAAAAAATTCTTCAATCTTCATGCAAAACAAAACGTTTGAATGATTTGTGGTCCCATTTATCGGTTTTCATGAAAGCATTAGACTAGTTCTACAAATTTGAACGAAAAATGTCGAAAACTCGCAGAGTTATATAATAAAATACATTTCGCTGCAATAAAAAAAACATTGAAAATGTAATATTCAAATTCAATTTTCTCCCAAAGAATTTTTCGGCGGCAATTACTGATTTTCAAACGAATTGTTCTCCTGCGGGTTTTAACGAATTTTTCTCAAATTTTCACAGCACATAGCTAAAGACATCAGTTTCAAAATTCGGCTTTTTTCTAATTTTGGATATTTTAATAATAAGGAGTAATTCACTCAGACGATTCAGAGATATATTGCAGTCTTCAAAGAAATCGCCATTTCAGTGGAATGACGAAATAAACAAAAATTTCCGAACACAATTTTTTACTAATTTTAGAACGACTATTTTACTGTATAAAAATGATATTTTCATAAATATATCTTAAAACAGCAGGAACACAACTTAAAAGGGTAACGGTACCGCGATTTAAGATTTTCCTGAATAATTCTTACATTGTTTTATTGTTTGTCAATTTCACAACTTTACCATATTTTGCATGCACTGGCTAACATTTGGTGAAAATTTGATGAAAATCGAAATGATATTGAGCGCGCAGTAGCGATTTTCAGCAAAACGCCAAAAAGGGTGTCCTATAACCTTAAACTAAGATTTCACGTCATTGGAGCAACGTCAATGCTTGTTGTGGCGTTGGAGGAGTTACATAAAGTCTGTCGCATAGCTGACACCGGATCATGTTCCCCGAACTTAGCCGTTTGCATGTAAGGGACCGGTCATTAATAATAATTTTTAGAGCCGCTCCCGAGCGCAAGATCTTTATTTTCAAGATGCCCCACCTTCATTTAGAAAATTTAGGAATCTCCCCCCTCACTCCAACATTTAATTCGTTACATTTTTTGGTGTAAAATAGGTAATCGGACAAGTACTGGTGTAAGGGTAATGGGACAAGTACTTGTTATTTACTCCGACTCCTATGGTGAACTGCATATACGTAATAAACTATGGAAACTACGATTATAGGAACTAAAGAAAGTGAAATATTTTGTGGAATATGATAAAGGCGAGAGATTGAAAATGAGTAGTAAAGTATTAAAAAATTGGGGTTGCCCTTTGTCACATATTTTTCAGTTTGAAGCCACCCCCAATTCAGGCAAAAATAATTAATTGAAGCCGCCCCCCCTTTTCTCACCCACCGCCCCCGCAGGCCGCTCACATTATTAATGACCGGTCCCTAAGGTTATTATTTTAAAAAGCAATTTGTTACAGTACCCAAGTTCCGTGGCTCTCAACCTTGAGCATAAATTGAGATCTCGTGGTTGTGTTTGCCTCGCGGCGTCTTTTCTACATCTGTCTATTATAGCACCTGTTATGCCGACTCGTCTTCATATACCAGACGACTTTAACGTCTGGGACGGTATTATATAAGAGCGCCCTCCACACGTTTTTATCTGAAGACTTATTATCGTCTGACGAAAATGTCGTTTGTCTAATTAACCATATTAGGTCGAATTTGAACTGTGTCTTTTAGCAAATCTGAATTACAAGTTCTGGATTACAAGACTCAACAGTACGCTCTCCTGCCAGTGCTCGCAACTTCGTATGCCTTCTGGTTCACTGCATTTGAAATCACAAAACTGTATTTTCGAGTTCAAATGGAAATCAACGATGGAAATCTAAGCAATGCACAAGAGGTTGGTGCTGGCAATGTTTACACTATAATAGTTTTGTTTTGTTTGTGGAAACACCACGTAAATATATTACTGCAAAGCTTTCGATCCGTAAGCCCGCATCTTCATCAGTGCTAATAATATGATATTGCTCATATTTTATTAGCACTGATGAAGATCCGGGCTTACGGATCGAAAGCTTTGCAGTAGTAAATTTACGTGGTGTTTCCACAAACAAAACTATTATATGTTTTATCGCCATGCAAACATACAAAGAACGTAATGTTTACACTGTTTTTCCCAACATTGTCTTTTACCTATACCTGTATCCCTACATACTAATCACGTACCTACCTACCTATTACATACTCACCTACCTACCTATTTACCTAGCCACCTACCTGCCTACCTACCTATCTACATACCTATCTACCTACCTATCTACCTACCTATCTACCTACGTATCTACCTACCTATCTACCTACGTACCTATCTACCTACCTACCTACCTGTTATCCACCTACCTACATATCTATCTATCTACCTACATACCTACCTACACCTACCTACACCTACCTACACCTACCTACCTAAATTAGATATCTCTGATATCTCTACCTACCTGTCTAATACTCTTTGATAGTACAGGTAAACTACGTGAAGCGTTTCTCTTTTACGTTCCTAACTTGATTGCAATTTTCCTCATTACCTTAGCAAATTTAAAAAACTCTCTTGCAAATCCCTTGAGGGAATTTTCAATGTTCTTAAGAACCAAATAAATTTTCTTCAGTTCCTGTTAGAAGTTCTTAACTTCCTGTTACAAGTTCCTAACTTCCTGTTCTGTTCTGCGCGTTGTAATTGGCTAACAAAAATAATCCACCAATGATAACGCTCAGAACAGAACAGAACATAACAGAACAGAACAGAACAGAACAGGAAGTCAGGAAATTAAAACAGGAAGTTAGGGAAATTTGAAAGGAACTTTCTTTGCGTTGGAATATTGCAACGGCCGACAGGAAAATTGAAAATTCCCTCAAGGATTTGCAAAACGTTTTTCAAATTTGCAAAGCTAATTATGAAAATTCCAAATGAGTTAGGAACTCAAAAGATAGATAGATAGATAGATAGATAGATAGTTTAATAGATTTTACATGGCAGCCGAATTGGCTGAATTGCGTAAAATTAACAAAACTTACATATTACAAGCAAATTAAAAACAACACATACACAATTACATATTACTGAATGTAATAGTATTACATATTATATGACATCAGCGCAAATTCAGATATGTCCCCACCACCACCACCGCTAAAATAGAGAAAAACCAAAGTTGTAAGCAGAACTAGAAAGACCCTACCCTGGATTCCAGAGCCTTCGAAGTAAATATAAATAAATTGAAATGTCGCGAAGGCTCTGGTTCAACGGGGCGATTCTTTGATTAAACCGCGCCAATCACAAAACAGAATTAGTGGTTTTAGTACAGATTCTGTACTAAAACCACTAATTCTGTTTTGTGATTGGCGCGGTTTAATCAAAGAATCGCTCCGTTGAACCAGAGCCTTCGCGACATTTCAATTTATTATTTACTTCGAAGGCTCTGGAATCCAGGGTAGAAAGACCCAAAAACATGTATAAAAGCAAATGGTAGACGCGAGGCAGCGGCAATGGTGGTGGAAGTCATATCAGAACCCCACCAATATCCTATTAAACTACTCCGTTGACATAGAAACGACAAAAGTGTTCCTAAAACGATTTGTTCGCGTGGTCGGACAGTCAAAAGGTCGCTGTCTTCTCAGATTATATGCTGAGATATTCTTGGGTGGCAGAAGATGGTGAAGTTTGTGCTCGGTATCAGATATAACTGATTGAAATAGTTTCTTACACAGTTTTAGCCGCCTGTCTCTCAAGGAACTGATATTCAATTTCCTAAGATTGTCCGTATATGATAACCCCGGGGATATTATGGAAGAAGAACGCTTCACGCAGTTTACCTGTAATGCTTATTGTTTTCGCTGTTTAATTAAATTCTCTTTTCTACACAGTTACACGCAACAAGTGCAGGTATCAAGGCGTTTACAACTCAAAATGCTGCAACAGGAGTTGAGGTAACTACTATAAGTAATAAGTAATAGTCTCAGCATAAGAGTTCATTAGAGTTGGCAAGAGTTCATAGGAGTTCATTAGAGTTGGCAAGAGTTCATAGGAGTTCATTAGAGTTCATTAGAGTTGGCAAGAGTTCACAAGAGTTCATTAGAGTTCATAAGAGTTCATAAGAGTTCATTAGAGTTGACAAGAGTTCATAAGAGTTCATTAGAGTTCATAAGAGTTCATTAGAGTTGGCAAGAGTTCATAGGAGTTCATTAGAGTTGGCAAGAGTTCATAGGAGTTCATTAGAGTTCATAAGAGTTCATTAGGGTTGGCAAGAGTTCATAAGAGTTCATTAGAGTTGGCTAGAGTTCATAAGAGTTCATTAGAGTTCATAAGAGTTCATTAGAGTTGGCAAGAGTTCATTAGAGTTGGCAAGAGTTCATTAGAGTTCATAAGAGTTCATTAGAGTTGGCAAGAGTTCATTAGAGTTCATAAGAGTTCATTAGAGTTCATAAGAGTTCATTAGAGTTGGCAAGAGTTCATTAGAGTTCATAAGAGTTCATTAGAGTTGGCAAGAGTTCATTAGAGTTGGCTAGAGTTCATAAGAGTTCATTAGAGTTCATAAGAGTTCATTAGAGTTGGCAAGAGTTCATAAGAGTTCATTGGAGTTCATAAGAGTTCATTAGAGTTCATTAGAGTTCATAAGAGTTCATTAGAGTTGACAAGAGTTCATTAGAGTTCATTAGAGTTCATAAGAGTTCATTAGAGTTGGCAAGAGTTCATAAGAGTTCATAAGAGTTCATTAGAGTTGACAAGAGTTCATTAGAGTTCATTAGAGTTGGCAAGAGTTCATAAGAGTTCATTAGAGTTGACAAGAGTTCATAAGAGTTCATTAGAGTTGGCAAGAGTTCATTAGAGTTCATAAGAGTTCATTAGAGTTGACAAGAATTCATTAGAGTTCATAAGAGTTCATTAGAGTTGGCAAGAGTTCATAAGAGTTCATAAGAGTTCATTAGAGTTGGCAAGAGTTCATAAGAGTTCATTAGAGTTCATAAGAGTTCATTAGAGTTGGCAAGAGTTCATAAGAGTTCATCAGAGTTCGTAAGAGTTCATTAGAGTTTATAAGAGTTCATTAGAGTTGACAAGAGTTCATTAGAGTTCATTAGAGTTCATAAGAGTTCATTAGAGTTGGCAAGAGTTCATAAGAGTTCATTGGAGTTCATAAGAGTTCATTAGAGTTGACAAGAGTTCATAAGAGTTCATTAGAGTTCGTAAGAGTTCATTAGAGTTGACAAGAGTTCATTAGAGTTCATTAGAGTTCATAAGAGTTCATTAGAGTTGGCAAGAGTTCATAAGAGTTCATAAGAGTTCATTAGAGTTGGCAAGAGTTCATAAGAGTTCATTAGAGTTCATAAGAGTTCATTAGAGTTGGCAAGAGTTCATAAGAGTTCATCAGAGTTCGTAAGAGTTCATTAGAGTTTATAAGAGTTCATTAGAGTTCATAAGAGTTCATTAGAGTTCATAAGAGTTCATTAGAGTTGGCAAGCGAGGGTTTGCATAAGAACAAAAATTGAATGAGAATTGAATTGCAACACGTTGCCAAAACTCTGATCAAAATTTTTAGCCAGTTCAAAGTTGATGAGAGTTGACAGCCAAACACGAGAAAGGGTTGCAAGTCTCATCAACTCTCATCCTTCTTTCATCAGATCTTAACTTCCAGACGAACGACCAAAAAAGGTTCGTAGCGGTCTTTGAAATCCTTGAAAGTCTTTAAATTTGAATGCAGGTCTTTAAGGTCTTTGAAAAGTTTTTGAATTGTGTGAAAAAGCGAAGAAAGTCTTTAAATTCTTTAGTGAGTATTTGATTATACGATTTCCTAGCTAATAAAATAGATTGATTGAAGCAAGATTTTCGAAAATATGGACGAAAAAGTGCATTTTAGGATGTGATTTGACGGGACTAATTACCTGGTAAAAATGGTGCAAATACATCGCAGTTTTTCGACAGCTGATTGCTCTCAAAGGTCTTTGAAAAGTCTTTGACAATAGGCAGAAAAATCTTTGAAAGTCTTTGAATTTTTTGGTCTTGAAGTCTACGAACCCTGCTTTGTTCGAAACACGGCGGACAGCTAATGCTATATTGTACAAATAATGAATGTTTATGAGTGACAGCCGAGTTGAATGGAACATTCCATCTTTCACCGAATGAAAATATTCTTCCCATTGCACGAATAAAAACATTCATTATTTTTTTTATACAATACCAAAATAGACCAATATTGCTTTTTCAAGAACAGTTTATTTAAAACACCATTTAATATTAAAATAATTACACACAAACATAACAGAAACTGAATGTTTCAAATCATTCAAAACACAAAGAGTGCAATGGAATAAAACGTAGAGTACAATTGCACTCGCAAAGAGTGCAATGGAACGTATTCCATTGCACTCTTGCATGGGAAATGAAATTTAACAGCCAATTAAACCATCAGAATTCAGTGAGGTATTGTATATATTTTTTTATTTATTGGCAGACATGTCGATTTCGTTGTGGCGGTCATGGTTTCTCAATGTCCAGCGGTCTTCCAACAATCTATGGAGACCACGTAGCACCCTCTTGTACGTATGAAGGAGATAACATTGTGATGTTGTTACAAACTGCAAGGTATAGAGTTTATTTCAGAACATTTCATTAGGGTTGTTGGTCCAGGGTGGTCCGTAGGCGCCCAAATCCCCCCCCCCCCTTCCCCAATATTTTGCGAATTGTAAGCCACTGTTTTCACTTCAACGTAAAATCTTTCTTCCCTAATTTCTAGATATTTGGTAAAATGTTGTTCGAGATTAGCATCCGGGCAACCTGTAACAACGCCAACCGCTGCCTATCTTACTGCTGTTGCCAAGGAAACCGCGTGTGTAGCAAGCTCGCCCCAGGACTTTAGGAATCCAGAAATATTAGTCCGGGCGTACAAGCACCGCGCAGCAAGGTATATACACTGAGCTCCATTTAGATTTACCTCTGAAGCAGAGCCTTTTAACTATCTAACTGGGAGGGCCAAAGCCCTTCCCCCAGCAAACCATCCCCCCCCCCAGTGAAGGTCCCTTTTTTCTAAAATGTAAGCAAAATTTTTGGAAGGGAGGTTTGATGTTCTATAGTGACTGAACCTTGCCTTGTGAATTGTAATGTTATTTCTTCTACCTTCAAATTATTGATTTTTTTTTTAAATGTTAAACATTGTGTTGTAAATACCTTATATTTTAAAATTCTTTAATGGATATCCAAATACTTAACTGAATATTCAATCTATGGAAAAGTTTTTCGCCTGCATGATGTAATTGTTAATAATTTCTAACAAGCTTTCGTTGGTATACCGTATAATGTAACGCTGTATATCCAAAAATGTGTTTCAGAAAATGCGCGAAATGCAGTCCCAGGGGGTGGAAAATATTTTGGGGGAGAATGTCCCCAGACCTCCTTCTATTACAAACGACACTACACCAACGTTTTTAATAAGTGTGAAGACTGCAGACTGGCAGTCGAAAGCTCGTAGTAATGAATTTTTAAAAAACAGAGAACGTCTAAAAACTTATTATGAATAATCTTGGTTTCGCTTCAAACATATTTAGACCAACGTTTTTGTCACCAACATCAATCTGTCATCTACCCTAACCGTTTCTGTGGATCCCCCCTTACTGACAAATTCTTAAAAAACGCCCTGTTAGTAATTAGCCATTCCGAAGTTGATGAGAGGACTGGGGAAGAGTGTTAAAAAGTGCCCAAATTAAGAAATGAACTAAATCACTAAAACGACCACCTTAAAATTAGTAAGTATACAAAGTTTGAAGACGTTTACATGAATGCCCTTCGAATAATAAGCTTTCGAAAATTATTAAATTACTGATTTAAAGATTGTTTTTGGGACGCGCGTCCCAAAAACGAAAATTACAGTACATTTCATAATAAATATCGAATTTTCGAAAGCTTATTATTCGAAGGATATTCATGTACACGTCTTCAAACTTTGTATACTTACTAATTTTGAGGTGGACTTTTTAGTGATTTGGTTCTTTCTTAATTTGGGCACTTTTTAACACTCGTCCCCAGTCCACTCATCAACTTCGGAATGGCTAATAGCTGTATCATACCATACCACATCGTATACCGTAGCAAGTGAAACCATGTACTTTGTCATAGCATACCATACCTCTCCGTTATTAATCTAGGTTAGTCTTGGCAGTTTCCAGGAAGTTACAGCAAAATACCTCTAAAGGTGTAAGCCCTGGGGATGCTCGGAATATTTGTTCCGTTGAATTGGTGCGGGCTGCACAGGTACAGTGTTTAAGTAGATTTAATGTAAAATCAGGAATGGATTTACTTGGGGGGGGGGGTGTGCTATTTTTCATGATAAAGCAAAACATTATTAGAGATAAAATGAGATACATTAATTTGAGTAATAACATGATGATAAGCGAACTGTGAACAACAATTACAATTCAAATACAGTAGTCAAGCGAGACTTTGCAGTAGTGAAGCAAGTTGATGGGCGGGCGGCACACATGACCGACATAACTCGGCACCAGAGCACCCCCTTTACCAGATCATGCTGGATCCATCCCTGTGTAAAATTCCATTTACACAATGGCTGTTTGCCTGTTCAAGGTGGCGCAATTGTGCGAGCAAGAGCCTTTCACTTTTGAGTTCGTGGGTTGGATTCTCGCTACGGACTCATGTGAAAAGAGTGAGTCAACGCTCTGCCGAAAGTCGTGGGTTTTCTCCGGGTGCCCCGGTTTCCTCCCACAGGGAAAGTTGACAGGATGGGTTAGGATAAACACAGTTAAGAAAGTAATATCACAGTTGTCGTAAAGATAAAATAGTAGGTAAATATATGTAATTGGGTAAGCATGTAATACCTGATGTAAAGCGCATCTGCAAATCTATAAAGCGCATCTGTAAATTTGCGTAAACATAAATGCTAATTGTAGTATATATTGCACATAAATGCTAATTGTAGTATAATATACACTTAATGTCTGCTCCCGAGGGAAATAGTTAGTTTTGTTTTCCCGAGAATGTCAATGTTTCCCGAGACGAAGTCGAGGGAAACATTAAGATTCGAGGGAAAACTTCAACTTCAACAACAACTTCAACAACATTCATACAACAATTGTATTTCGTGTCAAAAACTCTATAGTGTAAACGAGTTTAAAATTAAAAGAACCTACTTAAACGGTTTCAGCAGCATATCCTGTTGCCTGTTGTGTATTTTTCTTCTCTTTTATATTCTTTATTTGAACACAAACTTGGAAAATCGTAGTTTCTAATTATCTGAGTTGTGCCTCCATTTTGTTTATTTATGTACGTGGCCGGTCGGGCGGGCAACAATTTTTCACTTGTTGCCCGGCGGGAAACATTGCATTTATCTGAAGTCACGTGACCACAAATCAGCCAATCACGTTTGGTGTTCACGCCAGCTATATAACAATTGGGGTTATATATGTGAGTGAACGGAATGGAGAAGTATATTAGTGTCCCTACTCGTGTATCACAAGGGGAATGAATATAACTGAAACGCTACCTTCAGACAAACTGCCTAGATCCGCGTGTTTATGCCTCGCGATTCTCTCGCGTAAACAATTGTTAAAAGTAAAGTCCAACCGCAAGCAACATTTAACCATTTTTGCATCAATTTCTTATCAGGCTCATTGTCATCAATTCGTGGTGGAACAGTTTGCCAATGTTATCCAGAACGAGAGCTTTAGTGCGACACTTCGTCCTGTGATGGAAGCAATGTTCAGACTGTACTGTGTTCACGGTATTGTGGAACAGGCCAAGGATTTCTTGGAGGTGAAGTTTTATTTAAATGAAATATTGTAGTTAATCCATATTAACTTAACTTAGTAGCTTCGGTGGCCAAGTGGTTAGCGCACTTGCCTTTTACCTCTGAGGCCGCAGGTTCAAGCCTCAGTGAGAACTTTCTCAATGCGACTCGAACCCAGTCCTCATGTGAAAAGAGTAAAAGTCAGCCTAGTCCCTAGGCCTGTTAGTACGCCTATTTCGCGTTTCTGCATATTAATGAGGTGACAGCTCGCTCTGCCGAAAGTCGTGGGTTTTCCCCGGGTACTCCGGTTTCCTCCCACAGGGAAAGTTGACAGGGTGGGTTAGGTAAAAGGGCCCACAGTAATTGACACTTGCTGCTGTGGTGACCCTGCCCTAGTTGGCAAAGCTAAATAAAATAAATTAAATATTACAGGTAAACTACGTGAAGCGTTCCTCTTTTGAGTTTCTAAATTTATTGCAATTTTCCTCATTACTTTTGCAATTTAAAAAACTCCCTTGCAAATTCCTTGAGGGAATTTGCAATGTTGCTAAAAGCCAAAAAATTTTCCTCAGTTCCTGTTAGAAATTCTTAACTTCCTGTTACAAGTTCCTAACTTCCTGTTCTGTTCTGCGTGTTGCAATTGGCTAACAAAAATAATCGACCAATAACAACGCTCAGAACAGAACAGGAAGTTAGGTAATTAAAACAGGAAGTTAGGAAAATTTAAAATGAAGTTTGGAATATTGCAACAGCCGATAGGAACATTGCAAATTCCCTCAAGGGATTTGCAAAGAGTTTTTCAAATTTGCAAAGCTAATGAGGAAAATTCCAAATGAGTTACGAAGTCAAACGAAGAACGCTTCACGTAGTTTAGCTGTAAATAATCCGTCCGATTAAAATGACCAGCTTGCCACAAACCGTGGCTATAAGGTCTGCCCAAAACAGGCGTACTTTAAATTAAATTACCAGCTTCAATCAAAGTTCATCATGATATTAGGTTGTGTATTAAAAGGCTTTGTAAACTCGGGGAATACATGCTCCGTTAACTGCGTATTGGCGTCTATTTTCTCGACAAAGAGTTGTGTTGAAGGCCTGGATCAATTGCTGCACAATAGGAAACGATGCACGGCGAACAAAGCGAGGGGTAAATTACTCTGAAAAAAGCGTACGAAGATTTTTGGGATTAGAAAATCTGGGATTTTTTCCCCAAATTTAAGGGATTTTGGGGGTTTTTTCAGCTGATTTTTTCGAAATATTTTCCCTTATTTTTTTTTCGCCGAACCTTTTCCGACATTTTTTGAGACATATAATCCGTCGAAATATTTTTAAAATGAAGTAAATCAACGAAGGGTATTTTCACACCAATTCATGATTTAAATGTTTAAATTTGATGGGATTTTTCAATATTGCAATAATTTTGAGGATTTTATTGGGCTTTTTCCAAGTATTTTATGCAATTTTTAGAGATTTCTTGGGATTTTGGGATTCTGGGATTTAGTAAGATTTTGGGATTTTTCCAAAGGTTTTTTTGGATTTTTTATGAAGTGTACTGAAGATTTTCAAAGTAATATACCCCTCGGAACAAAGAAGGTAAGTAAGTTTCTGTACCTTTTATCTCTTCTTGGTTAGGGACATTGATTTGCCTTGAATACGTTTGCAACTTGCCATTACAAAGCGACAGAATATATTTCCTGGGGGTGGGGGGGGGGTGTTTAGCGTGCAGTGTGTAATAAATATTGTACTTTTGTACCTATACCTTTATACATGGAGAGGAAATCACTTATTAAAATCACATAGATTTTGATTGACCATTGACAAATTATTAATTATTATTTATAATCAATATTTTATTATTTGTATTAACATTTTATTTTATTTATATTTAGAATAAAAAAATATCCCAGAAAAGTACAGTAGAAATTTTTGATCCTGCACTTCTAACCTATATGAGTAAAGTCGTCTGGCGTTAGATAGACAAAAATAACAAAATAGGCTGGTTTGACCTTAACAGGTTGAAGGGAGGCTCTCGTGCCTAATGGGTTCAGCACGTACAACTTACACATCAGTGGTAAGGGTGACCAATTAAGAGCCCCGAAAAGAAAAGTTTGTTGAGGTTTGAAGTATTGTTTTTTTCAACAGTGCTGTTCGCATACGATTCAGGAATACTAGTCCATTTGAGGAAATATTTCCCATTTCTATGCATTTTACAGGGCTCTTTGCTGAATTTATATTGACATTGTGAGGATGTCCACTTGCCCATTGCAGGCTCAATGTCCGATATAGTTGGCGATGATGAATAATGCTTAAAATTACGCTAAAATGACACGCCACTCAAGTCACTTGTCTACAAAAGTGTTGCAAGATGTTTCCTACACGCAACGCACAGTTTTAGAAAGAAGAAAAAGGAAAACGTCTAATAATTCGACGATGTCTCATTATCCGCCATACGTAGTGGTACTTAGTTTCATCTTCTTATGTATCGGTGTGTTAGGAAATGTTGCAGTTATTATTTATAACATTTTTCTCAACCACGACAAGACTCCGAGCAGCTGGTTGGTTACACACCTTGCTTTGGCTGATCTTCTCGTTTGTTTCATAGTTTATCCAAACAGAATTGTTGATGCAGGAGCGAAAGAAAAGAACCCAGTGTTTGGCAGGATAAAGCTTACGACAATTCATGTTTCCTTGTTCCTTTCCATAATGATTCTACTGTCCATCACAATTGATAAATATCTGTATATAGCGAAGCCACTGAAGTATCCACTGATCGTGAGAACACGAAGAACTAAGATAGTCCTCAGTTGTATCTGGTTAGCTGCGTTGGTTCAGTTCCCACTCATATATATTTACATGCACAACATGACCAGCCAAAAATATAAGGGAGAAAAAGAATGTTATAATCCACGACTCGTTGTATGGTTGCAGGTTATCCTACAGTTAACCGCCATTTGTGTCATGACAATCCTAAATTACAAAATGTTCAAGATCGTCAAAGATCAAAGAGAAAGAATGGCATCAGAATTCGTGTTACAGCCTCGACAGTCAGAACAAGTACAGTCGGAACATGTACAGTTTGAGCAAAACATGACTTGGGTACGTCATCTAGCAAAGGAATTGAAATCTATGAAGACATTCGGCATTATCGTCGGAGTTTTGACATGTTGTTTTGTTCCATATATTATCGCGAACGTGGTTTGTACGTCTGACCATGAGTTATGCCTCTCACCCCCTAGATACCTGATCATTCTCCAGCTGGTTGGTATAAACTCGATTGCAAATGCATTCATATATGCATTGAGACATAAAAAATACATAAGAGCTTATAGGAAACTCTTTTCTTCTGCCTGGGCACGGCTCTTTCTACAAAATAACTGACCTATTGATCGATTAGATAGATATAACTATTTTACTCCAAAACGCATTTTAGGGTAAAAACCAGGGCGCTTATATATATATGCGCCCTGGTAAAAACTAATCATCGAGCAACGGGAAACCAACTACCTAAATAACTAAGTTGAAGTACAGTATCTTAGTATATGTAAACATTTTGCAAATCATTTCTTGAGCAAGGATATCGCGGTTATTTCTTGAGCATGTTTGTTGAATACCTCTCTCAGTTCATTGCACTGAGGAAAAACCACGAAAACAAACAATCATGCCATTAAACATGCCAATTTGATCAAGGAATACTGTAAAATGCAAGGAAATTGCATGATTCTCAAGAAAACCCCCAGAAACTATTAAGTATACCTCAGTTTTGACGGTGAACGATGAAAGTGAAAAAGAATATAAACATAAGAAGATCAATATCTATTAAAAGAAAATACATTAAGGCGAGCGAACAACGAAGAAAATAATGCGGAAGATTCCCAAGATGACGCTGAAAAGACCAAAAACGTAGCATACACTGCGGCATATATCTTTCATCGATCGTTTTATTTTACTTAAAAAAAACTTAATCCATATATGTCAGTCCATTAAAATTAGTTGTATCACTAGAAATCCCTATATAGTGTTTAAAAATTCAGGTCTGAAACGGTGTATTATATTTATAACAGATGTGCAAAGTGTTAGACAATAAGACTATAATTATATGCATTGCAAGTGGCTTATATATTTAGATGGCTGCGATATGAAGGATATACATCTATACCTGAAAAATACAAGCAGAACTTGAACATTTTGAGCGAAGGACCTTCGTCGGGAGGTTAGAAGTTATAAGTATATATTTTTGTATGCTTATCAATACATATATTTTCGGTATAGTTGCATATCCTTCCAAACCGCAGCTGTTTTATCATCATCTTTAACTACACGGCAAAAAAACGACCAGGTTGCAATATTGATGAAAACAGGATTGAACAATGCTTTGCTGCCCACATTGTTCACAGTAAAGCCTGGTTCACATATATGCCTGCGACGTACCGGCGACGATGCCGGTGGTAGCTTAAAACGTAAATTATGTGAATATTTGTTCGCCGATTGCCTCCAGTACCACAGTTACATCGGCGGTAGGCCGGGAAAGTTGACTTGAGTTCAACTTTGCCAGTATTTCGGCGGCAAGTAGAGGCATAATGATACAGTCGCAGGCATACCGCAGGCATATGTGAACCAGGCTTAAGTTGTCAACAATATTGAACAATATTGTTACACCCGATTCAGGCTCAACAATATTGAGTGTCCCTATATGTCGTGTGTCGTGTGTCGTGGGTTAAAAGTCGTGTGTCGTGGGTAAAGTCGTGGGTAAAGTCGTGGGTAAAGTCGTGGGTAAAGTCGTGGGTAAAGTCGTGGGTCATAAAATGTGCTAAAAACGCATTTTTTCACGAAGATATTATTTTTATTTTTACTATTTTTTTCGTACTTTTTCCATTTATGCACTAGATAAGTACAGGAAAATTTAACTCAACAAATCTTCAGTAATAAAATAATTTCTTATCTTGCTGTTATCTATAGTATAACCTGTTATAACCACAAGTAAATGTTTGATTATGTTTCCGTTTCGTATAGTCTAATAAGCCTATAGAGTATAAATGTATTGTTTGATGTATAAATGTATTGTTTAAGTTATAGGATATAGGTTTATTAGCTTTGGAAGTGTTATAGCCCCTATCATGAACGTCGCGAATAATTATGTCGATTGCATATGTCTGATACAAACATATTGAGCTATAAATTTTACGCTGCAGTGCCTAGTAGCCTATAATTAGTGGCCAACGCTCGAGCCTCAAATTTTGCTATTTTATCTCCTAGACCTAGCCATATGTTCGTGGCCCTTAAAGGTAGACCGAAACATTTCATGTGTATGTGGCGTTCGGAAATATGCCATAAGTTGCTACGATTTGGGTTTTCCCGATTGAAAACTGAAATGATTTGTGCGATGTCGGGCTAATTGCCACTGAACTGAGCGCGCTAGCCGCTGTTATTTCGACAGAATATGATACCTCTACACTTTTCAGCCGTAATTTTCAGCGCGCATTGTAACTATACATATCGTTTAATTTAGCTTCAAAAACGTGATAAAAAACATGTTATTTGTGTTTGTTCCCGCGGAGCGCCTGAATGGTGTCATATAGTTGCCAGAGGCAGAGCACATGCAAAGCCGCCTCGGTATAAATCATGTATGTAACGGGAAATCTTGCTTATTTCAGTCTAATAAAGTCAACCTTTTTTCTTTGATATTAATGTACGCAACATGCTGCGCATTTTACATTTAACAAAATAAGTTTTTGAAGCTAAATTTAGGCTAACGATATGAATATGATTACAATCCGCGCATTATGTATTACGCATGAAAAGTGTAGAGGTATCATATTTTGTCAAAATAACAGCGGCTAGTGCGCTCGGTTGGCAAATAGCCCGGCATGGCGACATCGCACAAATCAATATCATTTCGGTTTTCAATCGCGAAATCCCAAATCGTAGCAATTTATGGAATATTTCCAAACGCCACATACTCTTACTCTTCCAATTTATGGATTATTTCCGAACGCCACATACCCTAAGAACAGCATTCAAACATGAAATGTTTGTCTACCGTTTTAAGGGCCACGAACATATACTAGGTCTAGGAGATAAAATAGCAAAATTTGAGGCTCTAGCGTTGGTCACTTTATAGCTCAATATGTTTGCATCAGACAGTATGCAATCGACATAGTTATTCGCGACGTTCATGATAGGGACTATAACACTTCCAAAGCTAATAAACCTATATCTTAATATCCTATAACTTAGGACATTTTATCATCAAACAATACATTTATATACTTATTAGACTATACGAAACGGAAACATTTACTTGTTATACTATAGATAACAGCAAGATAAGAAATTATTTTATTACTGGAGATTTGTTGCGTTAAATTTTCCTGTATTTATCTAGCGCATAAAAGGAAAAAGTACGAAAAAAATATTAAAAATAAAAATATGAAAAAATGCGTTTTTAGCACATTTTATGACCCACGACTTTACCCACGACTTTACCCACGACACACGACTTTTAACCCACGACACACGACACACGACATATAGGGACACTCAACAATATTGTGCAATATTGTCGACAAGTGTGAACAACGTGGGCAGCAAAATATTGTTCAATCCTATTAAGCAGCGGGCTCGGCGTTTTTTGCCGTGCCACTGCATGGCATGTCTTTATACTGAACCGGGAACTGTAGTTTATGGCCACGAACTGTAGCTAAGATCATATGCCGAAAGCAGGCGTATCATTGCCACAAACTGTGGCTATACAGGTATGTCGAAAACAGGTGTACTTTATAGCCAGGAATTGTGGCTGTAAAGTATGCCCAAAACAGGCGTACTGTAGCTAAGGTATGCCCAAAACAGGCGTACTTTATTGCGCCGAAAGCAGGCGTACTTTAAAAGCCATGAACTGTGCATGGCTAAGGTTTGCCCAAAACAGGCGTACTTTATAGCCACAATCTGTTAGGCTAAGGTATGCCGAAAACAGGCGTACTTTATGGCCATCCAATAAAGTAACCCAATACTCCTTTGTGTACTGCGATTTTATTTACCTACGTGTATCTTCCATGAACTGCTATAGTTCATACCTCCAGATACAAGTGAGGTACTGCTCATGAAACTACTCCACCCATACGGCTCTCCAAACAAATGCTATAAAATGTGGACCATTAGATACTCTGGGAGGCGGGTGCGGATCCCCCCCCCCCCAAAAAAAAAAGTCATGCAAAGGATGGAATTTGAAAAAAACAATATATGCAAGATATGTAGAGAAAGAACAAAATTTTGGCAACTACATTTTAATATACAGAGATATATAGAAAATAATTCATGCTCAGCTTCCACACCATAAAAAGTTCTACAAAACTCCGAACTTAAAAAAATCGTGCAAGGAAATTATCCATTCCCTCCCCCTCCATCCCCTTCTGCTCTCAGGATGTCTAGTGGTTCACCCCTTAGTTTGGGGTTATCCCAAACCATTCTGTCAACATTTTCTGTGGGAAAAAACAACAACGACTTTCGGTAGTAGAGCGCAGAGACGCCGGAACTGGGGGCAGGAGGGACAGTCGCCCCCGTTGCCCTTTACCAGGAGGGGCAAGGGGGGCTAAGGTGCCCTTTTAATTTAAAGGATTGCCTTGGCGAAATAGCGAATTGTCAGAAATGTTAGTGCAATTTTTTACGAATTTGCTTCAGAAAACGCAAGAAATGCAGTCATCGAGCTTCAAGAATAGCACGATCGCCTGTCAGAGAACCCCCTCACACCCCTATCATCCAATAAATAGAAAACATGATTAGGCGAAGTTCAACTCCCGATGTTTTGCAAACATCTCTTTGAATATCAATTGACCACTTGCGTAATAGACTAAATTTTTATCTCAACCAGTCTAGACAAAAATGTTTTCACAGCTTGAAAGAGCATCACAAAATTAGTAATATTCCAAAGTTTCGTTGCGAAATGTTGTAAAATGCGGATAATATAGCCTTGCGAAATTTGCAATTTTCAGTCATTTTGTATTACAAACGGGAAATTGATGCCCCAACACCTAGCCTGCGTGGCAGGCCCTCAGTTTTATGGGGGCCTGATTTGCAACGGGCAGGATTTTGCCCGCCAAATCAGGCCCCCCATAAAACTGAGGGCCTGCCACGCAGGCTACCCAACACCCGATTGGGCTGTCAATTTCCCGTGCGTAATACCATGACTGAAAAACGGCAAACTTCGCATGGCCATATTATCCGCATTTTACAACATTTTGCAACGAAACTTTGGAATATTACTAATTTTGTGATGCTCTTTCAAGCCGTGATGAAATTTTTGTGTAGATCAAAATTTAGTGTATAATGCAAATGGTCCATTTGATCAAGTCCGAGGCGAACCTGAGGACCAGTTCAAAATGCGAGGACTTGAAATCTAGTCTGAACTGAGGATTTGAAATGACATCTCATACGAATAAATGACACTCAAAGTGAGGTGAATTAATTTTGATCCAGTCCTAGGACTGGATCGGTATACTTCACAAGTTATCCAGTATTACCATGTGAGCAAAGTAATATGGTTGGCTAATTTACTCATGAATTATTAATGAGTTTGATATCATGTTCCAACCGCCTGAAGCTGCATTAAATTCATACACAATGATAATGTACAACATCTTTTTTTACCATCATTTATTTAAATGGGTTTGTTTTTGCCGTGCTGTTGGGCCTACATTCTAAGGTCTCTATATTGTATTTACAGGACGGGTACATGAATGGAGAGCAAGTCAACATGGCCAACGATGTATTAATGGAATTACTCGATGAAATAAGGTGCGTTTCTTAATTCCGGAACGAAATCATACCGGCAGAATTTGCGTTTGTTCATTTTACGCCGTTACAGTTTGTTTACAAATTGAATTAGCACTCGTGTAAACCCAAAATATTTCAAATAGAGCAAAGAAATTTCAACGAAAAGCATTCGAATTTACTGCTTTGAGATCTGAGATGCTTGGTTTGCAAGCGGTACAAAAAGGTAACGGCGTTTGTGTTTACAAGAAGCCGCCAAGCGCTCCGTTTTCATCTCGTTCCGTTTAGTAACCGTGCTTAAATTAGCTCAAATTGTGTGAACGCGACGGCTAATTTAATTCTGACTTTTCGGGCGCCCCCCCCCCACCTTCTATCCCCATGCATGCCTCTCTAATACGAATAGTTTTTATGTCCCGACAAAAATTCCATATTTGACTTAGGTCGACTGTACATATTTACAAACGCGGAGGTTAGCAAACGGACAAACGGACAACTAAGAAAGAACAAACAGACTAACACCAAAGAATATTTGCCCATTCGTTTGTTTGTTTGTATGTGATAATAGGCAATTCCAGCTTTTGGTTTATGCGTGCAGGGGGTGATGGGAAGTAAAGTATAATGTTGCCGACTATGCTGAAGAACTGTGCCCGTGTAAACACGGAGTGATAGCTTACATACTTGTAAATATTGAAATATTTCGGTTGTTTCGGCAGTTTTTATTGAAATATTTCAGCATAATCAGCAACATGATACTTTACTTCCCATCACCCCCTGCGCGCATAAGTTAAAAGCTGGAATTGCCCATTGAATATTCCAAATCCACTTTCAGGCCAAATGCTATTGGACTTGTAGATGCCTTCGATTACTCGGATTATTGCCTCAACTCTGTACTTGGTCGATATGATGGCAATGTCTATGAACATCTCATGAAATGGGCTGAAAAATTTCCACTGAATAAAAATGAGGTTAGTCGAGTAACCGGTGGGAATTTATTTGTAACAGGCATATGTATATATTATAGTATATACGTTTCTACGACCAGACCCCAGGGGTGGGGGGTGGGGAGGGGGTGACTACCTGGGAGAGGAATGCTGGGGAAGGGGGTACCCCTTAATAATTTTTAAAGCCTTTGTACAAAGCAATTTTAAACCATACTGTATGATTTTCATTCAGAAGATGTGCTCGACTTATCCGTTTTAAAATTCCAACAATTCTTATCGGGGGGGGATTGGAGTTGAAATATTTTTAAATTTTTTGAACCTCACATATTTCTTGCATTTTAGAATATTGTTTTGAATTCATTCTCCCCATTTTTTCCCCAACTTACGTTTACAATTTGCTCAGGTTCAACTACAGCTCCTCCAAACCCCCCTCCCCCACATGGGTCAAATTATGCTAAAATTCACGTGATTGAAATCCACGAACTGTACTTCATAATCATTCTTATATGTTGGGGAGCAGTCATTATTAATGACGTCGGGGGGGGGGCGGTGGAAGATATTTTGAAACTTTTGATAAATTTTTCGCGGTCCATGTCACGGTTAATAACAAATAAAAAAAAAATTCAGAACATTTATTTTGTTGTACATGAGGGAGCAGGTATGTGTATGTCATTTTGTTATGCTTAATAATGACTTGTTTTGAGATATGCCCTTAACAATACTTATAGTTACAGAAGTTAGTCTTTTTAGTCGTCCAAAGGCATTTAAAACACATGCCATGATACCGTGTTGCTTCTTAATTTTTAATGTCATGTCTGTTTGATACTGAAGTTCGTTTTACAAGCCAGTAAATTTCTGATTACACTTTAGGTTTTTGCTAGCCTACCCTTTCTTTCAGTTTGATGTTACTCTGAGTGTATATCCACACTGGGCAAGCTGAAAAGTTAGCTTGGCCACGGTGGGAATCGAACCCGCAACCTTTGGGATACTAGTTCAATGCTCTGCCAACTGAGTTACGTGGCCAAGCCGGTTTGTTCGAGTGCGTGGTATTTCGGAACTAAGTCTATACCTTCGATAACAATGTGTGCTATGATCATGATGTTTTTTGTGTGTGTTTTTGATGTATGTACTCAGGTGAGTATAATCTTTTTTTATGTTACTCTGAGTGTACATCCACACCGGGCAGGCTGAAAAGTTAGCCTGACCACGGTGGGAACCACGACCTTTGGGATACTAGTCCAACTCAGTTTCAGCCTGTCCGGTGTGGATATACACTCAGAGTAACATCAAAAAGATTATATTCACCTGAGTACATAACATCAAAAACGCACACACAAAAAATACCACTCTTTCTTGTCACGAATTTCTTTCCAGCAGCCCTTCATGGCCCTTCTGATATCTTCCGCCCCACCCCTCACTACTAGTAACAATGACTGTTCCCTTGGCAACCTGGATCTGTCTCGCCTAACATTTTGCGAGGTCCCCACCGCGTCCTACAAGAATCTAATTTCTCGCGCTTTCTTTTTACAGGTGATGCCAGCTTACGAGAAGTACTTACGGCCATTGCTGAAAGGAGAATTTGCTTCAAAGCTTTGAATTCCTCGATTGTCCAACAAGCTTCTGCACACAAGTGTTTTGAAAATTTGAATAAATTGGGGTCATGGCTGATTAAAGGTGATCTACAGTCCGATCTGCGCATGTGCACAAATGAGCCCACTTTTTATGATACAAACAGTTTAACTATGTTTTGAGTTCTTGAAAAGCCTGATTGTTGTTTCTTGATCGTTTATTATACTCTAGAAGCTTGAAAATATAAATAGTTGTCGAATAAAGCTCAATATTTTGGACACAAAAATGTAAACAAAGGCTTTGTTTACATACGGACTGTAGATCACCTTTAAAGTAATATGTTGCCAAAAATGCAAAACTGATTTCAAGTTTATTTTTACATAACAAAAATAAACTATACCATTAGAAAATTCGCAAAAAGTATATGTAAGACATGTAAGCGAGTATGACAACCCCGACTCGAAACCGACTAGTTGAAATTAAATTCGCACTGCTCGCTTTAAGTACTGTTTAATAAACGAGCAGGAGTGTTTTATATCTGATAAAAGAATATACAGAAGAATATACTAATTAGGATGAACAATTGTATAATCATACTAATTAGGATGAACAATTATATGAAGAATACCAATGAGGATGAGTTTTATCAGATATAAAGTCACTCCACGTGACATATTATGGCTGACATGATTTGCCACAAGGTTTATGAATTATTAATGAGTATTTTAATATCTTTTATTATATAAACATAAGTGTTATATAGACTTTTTGGCCACTGAGAAAAATCGTATTTAAACACACGTAAAAAATACGATATTTTTACGTGTGAAAATATCATTTGTTGTAAAACGCATTGTCACGGACGTTTTATTGTTTTTCACTGAATTTTGTTTATATAATAAACAGAAAAATACATGGGTGCGCGGAAATACCAGATTTATTTCTCGTGTTGAACATGATATCATGTTCAGCATTCGAAATAAATCTGGTATTCCCGCGCACCCATATGTATTATTCTCTCTATAATGAATTTCACAATTGTTGATTACTACTATATTATGTTAGTGAATTTTTAAAATAGATTTTTCATGTAAAGTTAGCTAGAATATATAATATCTGTTTATAAAACAATAATATTTGTTGACAAATAAGCCCACGTTTTAGAAGTCGCCCGTTGGACTTAATGTACATCAAATGTACATCAGATCGCTCGCCATTCTCTCGAAAAGTTTTGTTCTAGGACAACCATATCTGCAATTGATTAACTTACCTACCCGCGGTAGCAACCTCATTGACCTGGTTTTAACTACAAATGAACACTTGACCGACAACTTTGAAGTTACTGATGACGACTCCATCTCTCTACCCTCTGATCACAAAGCTATATTTTTCGACCTAAAACTCCATCAACAACCTAAACAATCCTCCGAACGTGTGGTCTATAATTATGCTAAGGGTGATTTCGTGGGCCTATTTAACAGTCTAAGGAACACTCCACTAGTTGATATAGTCCTCAACGAAAGTAACAACGTTAATCTTGCCTGGGCTAAGTGGAAGGAAGCTTTCCTTGTCGCAGTTGACCGTTTCATCCCCAAAACAAAGCTCAAGCGTTCTTTTACACCCCCATACATCACCAAGGACTTACTTCACGCTATTGAGATGAAAGAGTCACTAAGAAGACTGCTCTCTTTGAGTTATCTCTTCAGCAGGGTGTTTTTCCTTCTGAATGGAAAGCTGCTAATGTCGTGCCTATACCCAAAAAGGGTGACACTCATGAGGTCACTAACTACAGACCAGTTTCCTTACTCTCTCAAGTCTCAAAAGTTCTCGAACGTTTAATTTTCAGGCAGGTTTCTTCTTTTGTTGAAAACTCCTTGTACGACCTTCAACACGGCTTTCGTTGTCAAAGGTCGTGTGTTACTCAACTTTTGAGTGTACTTCACGACCTTGGTCGTACTCTTGACTCTGGAAAGGAAACAGACCTGATTTATCTCGACTTTGCTGAAGCGTTTGACTCGGTGTCCCATAGCAAACTTTTGTTCAAACTCAAATCGTTTGGAATCTCAGGTCCACTTCTTAACTGGTTTGCTGATTACCTTCGTGATCGCAAACAGTGTGTTGTCGTTGAAGGAGCTTCCTCATCTTTTCTTAATGTTCCCTCTGGGGTGCCACAAGGTAGTGTAATAGGTCCACTTTTATTCATTCTTTATGTAAATGACCTTCCCGAGGTAACCAATAATAGTACCGTTGCACTTTTTGCTGATGACAGCAAGTGTTATCGTGCTATACGATCACCAGTTGATCGTGGTCTCCTTCAGCTCGACCTGGACGCTATGTCCAACTGGTCACTTAACTGGAAAATGAAATTTAATGTCTCGAAGACGCTCCTACTTAGGATATCCC
This sequence comes from Paramuricea clavata, assembly GCA_902702795.2. Lineage (NCBI taxonomy): Eukaryota > Metazoa > Cnidaria > Anthozoa > Malacalcyonacea > Plexauridae > Paramuricea > Paramuricea clavata. Next base: position 132 of record CACRXK020004308.1, on the reverse strand, counting down.
GCAAACGTAACCCTCCAACTCATTGCTACTTTCTTAACAACGATCCAGTTAAGAGCATAGCTAACCAAGTAGACTTGGGTGTTGTTATCAGCAATGACCTAAAGGGGTCCCCTCACATCGCCAGCTGCACTG
>CACRXK020004307.1:0-32268 GCA_902702795.2 Paramuricea clavata | reverse complement strand
CATAGCGTCCAGGTCAAGCTGAAGGAGACCACGATCAACTGGTGATCGTATAGCACGATAACACTTGCTGTCATCAGCAAAAAGTGCAACGGTACTATTATTGGTTACATCGGGAAGGTCATTTACATAAAGAATGAATAAAAGTGGACCTATTACACTACCTTGTGGCACCCCAGAGGTAACATTAAGAAAAGATGAGGAAGCTCCTTCAACGACAACACACTGTTTGCGATCACGAAGGTAATCAGCAAACCAGTTAAGAAGTGGACCTGAGATTCCAAACGATTTGAGTTTGAACAAAAGTTTGCTATTAGTTGCGCAAGACGCAAGTCAACACAAATGCAACAATTTCATGTTGTACTTCATATTATAAAGTTGTAGTTTCATATTTTTTTTATAAGAAATAATCAAGACGATGTTTGTGTACAATATAAACATGAAATCATGGGTATTCATCGCACTTGTATGGACTTGCAGTCTTGCGCAACTAATTATAATCGACAATGCGGACTCCCGCTGGTCGTAAATAATACGGCTTAATGGCGATAGCTTTCTTTCTATATTTTATACAAACTATGACTTTCGCCCGTTTTGCGGACAAGGTTACAATACATAAGCAACGATAATTTTATGCTAAATAGATAAAGCACAACACAAACTTGATACTCATAACTTGATATACCTACATTAACACGAATATTCAAAATATATTTAAATAAATACGCACAGTTGCGGAATAAATTGACATAAAACGCGAAATATTTACTTTGTTTAGCCATCTAGACAACAAAGGAAGTTAGATTCGTTTAGTACAAGATGCTATGTACAACATTAAACCAAAATGGCAATTGGGGAATGCGATTTTATGAGTCCGCACAATGGGTTTCCATTTAACCTGTGTTTATTGACGTTTAAGGCTATATAACTGCTCATGAATAGTAGAAGAACGAATAATAAAATAAAAATCGGTAAAAAATTCACCAGGTCAAAATCTATAACATTAAACCATGACAGGTTAAACCTAACCTTGTTTACTTTTTAAAAATCGCGCCCAACTTGGTATACCCATATTTCGACCTTGGCTGAAACTTGACCAATGCATTAATCTACCTGAGACTGTAATTTTGGATGCACATGTAAAAAGAATACTACCGTAGTTTAGTAGTTTTATTACGTTGTAAGCTTAAACAGTTTTTACAGTGTAAATTGCTTTTAAGGCTTTTTTAAAATGATCCCAGCTAAACATTTGGCACGATCCAGCTTGCAATATGAACTTTATCGACTGTTTACGGTAAAGTGAATTATTCTACTTCTTTCTGGCATAGGCATGGTCCCATTATTTGTTGTCGGGATCGCACCTGCCAGGACGAGAAATTCTCATACAAGCACTCTATCATCCCTGCCAGGCGGGGTGTATTTTGTCTATATAAACAAAGTAGTTTTAACCGTTTTTACGTCGTATTCCATTAATAAGGGGGAGGGGGGGGGGGGGGGGGTGAACGAGTACATACTAACATTTCCCAGTTTTTTTTAAAGTTGAGTTTCATTCTATTGTTGCTTGCCCAACTTTCAATGTTAGTTACCTCGTCCAAAGCCGAGTCACCAGACGATGTGACAGGAACACTCACTGTTAAATCATCTGAAAACTTGACCAAATTGTTCGTTTGTGGATGTTTGGCTTCAATGGCGTTGACCATTAACGAAAATAAGAAGGGGCCAAGAACTGTACCTTAAGGTACTCCTCTGTTGATATTAACAAAATTGGTAACAGTTCCATCTACAGTAACTCTCTGTTTCCTACACGATATAAAATTAATGAGCCAATTGATAATATATGGATTAAGATTGGTTGATTTTAATTTCTGTGTTAAAATATCGTGGGGGACGCTGTCAAACGCTTTACTGAAATCGAAAGATATTACCCGAATGAAGTTAGCCTTAACGTCTAACCATTTTAGCCAATGATGCTGGCCCTTTATCAGAGCTGCATTAGTGTTCGAGTTTTCCCTATAGGCATACTGGTTCTTATCAATAATCAATTTTGAGAGATGACGAATCTCTTCTTGAAATATGATCCTTTCGAAGAGTCGCATAATAACATTAGTCAACGATATTGGTCTCAATTGATAATTATCGGAGATTCCTTAGGTAATGGGCTTAGATTCGCTAGCTTCCACATACTAGATACACGCTGCTGTCTCAAAGAAGAATTTAATACATTTGTAAGAACTGGTGCAAGATAGCAGGCAAAATTCCTCCAAACCCAATACGGAATACCATCCGGACCAGGTGACGTTTGTTTTTGTCTCATCATAAAGTTTTCAACACTTTTGATCTCAACAGTTGGAACTCGAGTTCCTTCAGGGATTGTCAATGGATCAGGTCTCACGTACTCATTATCAGTGCTTATACCTTGGAAGTAAGCATTCACATTTTCTGGATCGATAATATTACTAATATTTTCCGACCTAGATCCTCTCCCAGTAATTTGGTTAACGGTTTTCCACCATTTTCGAGAACCTTGTCTGTAATTGATTTTATCGTCATGAATGGCTTTGACTTGGTTTTCTCGAATAAGTTTATTTATCTTCTGTTGAATTAGGTCAGTATCAGCGCCTCTCAAAAGTTCTCTATTTCGTACATTACACAGATACTTAACAAGCGGGGACATAAATGGGGGATCACGAGTCGACATTTTGACTTTAATCGGGGAAAAGCACTCATTGAACATATTACAAAGAGTTTCATTTAACAACTCGACTCCTTCGTCAACATCGTTAGTGTTGGCATCGTAAATCCGGCTCCAGTCATATACCTTCAATTTATTCTCCATTTTTATTTTTCGGTGATACCTCACATCACGAAAATATACAAATTTTCTCTCAGGCTTAACAGTTAGCTGCGGAGTCACAACAACCGCAGAATGATCAGAGCGTACCAAACATCTAAAAACTATAGGAGCCTTCCATAAATGAGGGATATTTGTCAAGAAAACATCCAGTATCCGAGAACCTCTAGTAGGTTTCCTCACGATTTGATCAAATTTGTGCTGAATGCAAAAGTCGTGCATGGGCAGTTGATTTACATCACCAGCAATAATTATTTTGGCATTAGGTTGCAATAACAGAATCTTCTCACACTATTCAGATAAAAAATTAAGCAAATCAGATTCGTTGTAAAAAGACTCAGGTGGATGATACACTACAGAGACGCAGTATGAACTATTCATAGTGTGAATTCGCTCCAGATACATTCGAAATTGTTATCGAGGTCGATATTAATAATTTTCCAATCATTTCTGCACAAGATGGCAACCCCACCTCCTGGCTGAAGATCGCGATCCTTACGAACTATAGTATAACCACTTGGACATACTAAAGTTGAGGGGATGCACTTATGAAGCCATGTTTCTGTAATAAAACATACGTCTATATTGTTATGGAGAAGTTCAGCTGTCAATTAATGCTGGTAGAGCAACAGGTTTGACCAATGAACGGGTATTAAAGACCATACATTTTGGAGTTATCTTAGCTTGAGGGGGCCCATCTTTGACTATCTTAATTGTCTTCAAATTACTGGGGTTACTTCTATTTTGGTTAGGGACCCTTCTAGAATTTCTAGCAGTAATTCTAACTGGTATCGAAGCCGTACGTTATACCATAATGTATTGATCTCGTGTTTTTAGTCTTTCGAGATGTTATTCTTCACTTGACATTTGATACACGATATCCCACAACTCATTTCGCGCGTGGCCCTTGTCTTCTAAAATAGATACACCAAAAAGCGCTCCCAATCTATCGCTAGCTTGAAACTATTGGAAGCATAATTTAATCTGGCCAAACAATCATTTTAAAAAAATGATGAAAATTCTTATAAGCGAATAATGAGATAGATTTTCTAAAAAAGTTATATGCCATTTGCAATAATATAACATTTTTGTGGTTTAACGTATCGCATGTCATAACATGTGACAGCATTAACTGTGACGTCATAACATGTCGGTAATATTTACGCAAAATCTTGGGTAAATTTACACATAATTTTATGAGGTGGATCGTACCATCTTCATTAAAGTGTAGATAGACGATTGTTGCAAATGATTTGAATTCATATATAATTGTTATTTTTCAATAGCAGCAATTCTTTGGCCGTATTCAAATTCATTGTGATATCCGCCATGTTTGAAACTGCGACAATTCAGGACAGAGCTGTTCAGCTTCAAATTTGACAAAAAAGTGAAAGATATGCAATATTAGAACTAGGGTTATTCAATTCGATATCATATCTCGTTTTAGCCATGCAAAATTTCCCAAAAGAAAGGTTTTGATATATGCGATAAATAATATTAATTCAAGCTTCAGCTAGCAGGGTTGAAATTTCAACCCCGGGATTGAACTCAGCCCTGGGTTGAAAATTTTGTCATGTAATCGTTTCAACCCAGGGCTGAAATGATCATGACTTATTCGAGCATACGTGGTAGTGACTATTTATTACAAGATAACAAAATAAAGGCTTTTTTACTTCCGAGAATCGATGCCGAGAACGTATAGTATAGCGTTTCAACCCCGGGGTTGAAATCGTCCATGTAATCGCAAATAAATTCAACCTGGTTAACAGGGCTGAGTTCAACCCCGGGGTTGAATCGTCCCCTAACAAAGGATTATGCAAATATATCTAATTGCTATATATGTTAAGAATTATTGCTAAATATAGTAAGCTGTATTTGGAAATTTTTTCTAACTACACTTAAATGTCTTTACATGCAACACTTTTTTGAACGTTTGAAAACTTCATAAATATACGGAAAGGAAAATTCGTCATTCTATTCACCACGAAAGCGAACTGAATGCTTCGTTACACTTCATGCATACTTCCAAGCGAATGTAATGGTTAATTGTTCCACGCTCACTTTTTTGAATAGCTAATAATTTCATGCCTCATTGCTATGAATGTCTAATGATGTGTCAGAAGCAATTTCAAATCCTCGTTAGTGTTTTAAACTTGGCCTCCAAATCCCCAGCGCCATGAACAATGGCTCGGCTGCACCTCGCCATTGTTCATGGCACTTGTATTTAGAAACCACGTCTAAAACACTAACTCGGCCGGATTTAAAATAATAGAAAATAATAATAAAAATAATAAAAACTGGAAACCTTGCACACGTAACAATATCGTTGCTCCTTCATAAAAGTTTTCTTTTAAACGTTTCCTTTGGCATCTGATATTGGTCGCGATATAGACAGTTCAAAATCACTTCTAACGGATAATACATTGACCTAAAATGAGCAATTGCTCTGAATTACAAAAGAACAAACTCATCTGGAATGGCGACTTAAGCGAATTAAAGTCCTACGTCGCAGAAAAGTTAAACATAAATGGTAAATGGAAATCACCGTCAGGTGGACGCTGGTTATTTACTAGCGATGCTTTGTCTATAACCTGGTATTGTAAAAGCAAAACTGTCTTATTTCAAGGTCCTCGTGGCAGCGAAGTGGCTGACTCTTTGAAGAAAAATATCGATGCATTGCGAATTGCAATAGTGAAAGATGCCGAGCTAATCATTGCTACCCCTGCTGTTTCCGAAAGACGGAATGAATCTATCGATAATCAGTGTAGTCTCAGTATTAACAATTCTAACTCGAACATGTTTGACAGATCTAGTAATACAACAACAACTATCAACCGAAGCGACTCGGATGCTAGCGAAGGAAAAGCAAATGAGCAAGAAATGTGTTCACACAAGCAGAACGAAGGCGATTATATAATGAATTGCAAAGGCTGTAGTAAATTATCTGTAGAAGTAGCAGAAATTAAATTGGACTTGGCATTATTATTCCTAAAAGTTAATACTGCTGAAGCTCCCGCTACATGTGAATGCAATCGGCTACGAAACGAAAATCAGCTATTGAAACAAGAAATTAAATTACTCAAGGAAACACTGCACGGCAAGGAATTGTCAAAATCGCCAATTAACATTGCTATCGATAATATGAATAATCAACCAACCATCACTGACAATGACTCTGTTGTACTAATTGATATAGAAGAATCTGAAGTTAACGTAAACACTAATATGAATAATTTACCATCTGCGACATACAAAGAGAAACAATATAATACCCGAGGGCCAGTTGTTAATGACTCTCTTATGAAATATAGAAATCCCAATAAACCAGTCGTCCAAGACTCCCTGACCTCATTCGACCATCTCCTGAAAGAAAAGGCCGCCTTAAACGCCAACATGCATCGTCATAAGAGGAATCGAATGCATAATTCTCCAACTAACAGAACGCATTTCTCGAAACCTAATTACCGGCGCAATCAGGCCGCCTTAAACGCCAACATGGATCGTCATAAGAGGAATCCAATGCATAATTCCTCAACTAACAGAACGCATTTCTCGAAACTTAATTACCGGCGCAATCAGTTTTCCGAGCCTAAACATCAATATCGTCAAGCAAATTTTCCCTCAAAGATTTTTCGAAGCGGTCGCTATCGGAGGATTCCGAAGCCAAGAACAACAGCAGACAATACAGATACAAGAGCAAGTCAAATCAACCCGGCATACAAAGTGAATCCTTTCCAATCAAAGTCAGAGTTACAGCTTGGAGAAACGGAGTCCTGGGAAGCTTACCTACAGCTGGTCAACCGCACCTTGGACCAGTTTGGAACCCTCGTTTAGGCGCAATCCAACAGACAAGTGATAATTATACATCTCAGAGAAGTGTAAATTTTAATAATTTAATTAACATTAAGACTAATACAAACCCCACCATTGGAAAGTCCTCAGTCCCGTCCTTCCTCTTGTCAAATGTATGCCATATAACAAATAAGGTAGACGAATTAGCTGCTGTTGTATCGATCTATGACCCATCCGTGGTAATGATAACTGAATCTTGGCTAAGTGATGATATCGGTGATTCCTCGGTTAAGATTGGTAATAAATACAACATATTTCGTCGCGATAGAAAGTCTCCTGGCGGTGGAGTGATCGCCTACGTGAATAATTGTTTACCAGCAGAGCGTATGACTCACCTCGAAGAAGAAAACAAAGAAGTGATATGGTTGTTGTTAAAACCCCCCAGAACCCCTAGACCTTACAGTACAATCGTTGCTGCTGTTGTGTACCACCCTCCTGGTCAATCCGCCGAACAAGCAATCGATATGAATGAATACTTAACTACTTGTATAGATAGTCTCTTGCGCGAACGTCCTTCATCTGGAATTGTTATAGCTGGGGACTTCAATCAACTAAAATTAAGAGAACTATGTAACAGATTTAATTTAAAAAGATCCGTAACTAAACCGACTAGAGGACACAACATTCTTGATCAAATCCTTACAAATATGCTCCCTCTCTTTGACACTGTTAGCCATCTCCCCCCAATCGGACGCTCCGACCACCAATGTCTTCAAGCCCATTAAAAGACAGAAAACTCCGGTTACGTCAAAAAAAATTAGATTGATGAAACGAGCAAATTTAAATGACCTCTCCCTGAATATGGCTTCTGAAGATTGGACTACTGTATATTCAGCACTGGATGTGGATGAGAAAGTATCAGCTTATAACTCCATTATAATCAAGATGCTTGACGAGTTCTTACCTGAAAAAACCATCAGAGTACATCACTCTGATAAACCGTGGATCACTGGTAATATTAAAATGCAAATCAAAGCTCGTCAGAAGGCCTTTTCTCGTGGTGATCAGCCACGATACAAACAACTATGCGAGAAAGTGGCAAATCTTATAGCTAAAGCTAAAGCCACCTACTATCGGTCCAAGGCCTCAGAATTTCGTACCTCGAATCAATCGAAGTGGTATAACTGTATCCACTCTTTAGTAAATGCCGAAAACACAACCCACACCCAATTTCCACACGGGCCCGAAAACCTAGACTTATCCGACTTAGCTGAAAAACTTCAGAAAGCCTTCACTAAACCATGGTCGGACCGTTACACGAATGTCGCCTTTGAAATACCTGAAGTGAACCACCCACATAAGAATAACAAACCACCCCTTCCTTCTATTGGTCAAGTTAAAGCGGTCTTAAAACATCTTAATCCAAGAAAAGCAACTGGCATCGATAAGGTTCCTGCATGGATGCTCAAACAATACCACAAAGATCTAGCTCCTGTGGTTTATGACATTGTGTGCTGTAGTATAAGTCAATGTTGTTATCCATCACTCTACAAACATGCCCTAATTTCCCCTGTTCCTAAAGTGCAACCGCCGAGAGACATTAACAATGATTTCCGCCAGATATCAGTCTTACCCCATCTTGCCAAGATCCTGGAAAAGATCCAGCTCCAGTTAAATATTGAAGACCTGAAAATTAAGAATAACCAGCACGCGTTTACTCAACATCGAAGCACAGTCTCTGCGTTAATATCAACTACCCAAACCTGGTTTAATGCCACTGATTGTTCAAAAACAGGCAAAATGGGGGTTCATGCGGCCTTCATTGACTTTCGTAAGGCCTTCGACCTTGTGGATCACAATATTCTTTTGAACAAATTAGCAGCTATGAACATAAATAAACCCTTCTGGTTATGGATTAAAAGTTTCCTTTCCGGAAGAGTTCAACAAGTAAATCTCAATGGTACCTTATCATCCATTGCAACATGCCCGGCCGGAGTCCCGCAAGGCTCTGTAATATCTCCCATTCTTTTTAATACCTACATTGATGATTTGGAGGACGCCTTACCAGAACAACTAAAAGTCAGTACGAATAAGTATGCAGATGACTGCACACAACACCAAATAGTGAGCGTAGATTCTAATAGTAATTTACAACAATCTATCAATGAAGTAAATAACTGGGCGGTGTTAAATAAAATGGCAATTAATGCTAAAAAAACTAAGGACATGTGGATCTCTTTCACGGACGCTATACCTGAACCACCACGTCTTCGTATTGGAAATGAGTTAATAGAAAGGGTCAACGCTTTTAAATTACTTGGCGTGTCGTTCCAAAATAATCTAAAATGGAACGCACATGTTGAAGAGATTACACGTAAAGCAAATAAACGCCTTTACCATCTTAGAGAATGCAGGAAATCGCAGTTACCACCTGAAGTCGGTATTATTACCTATCAATCCAAAATAAGACCAATTCTCGAGTATGCATCACCTGTCTGGGCGGGACTCCCTAATTACCTGCGAGATGAAATAGAGCGGGTTCAATCCAGGAGCTTAAGAATCCTTGGCCTGGAAAAAGATTACCTACCACCGTTGAACGAAAGAAGGGAAGAGGCAACTAGTCGAGAAGTTGATAGGTTTATGAACGATCCACACCATCCCTGTCGCAGTGTTTTGCCAAAATTAATTAACAATCAGTACAATTTAAGGAACATTGACCGGAATCGCAATATATCATTCTTCTCAGGAACTGAAAGGCATAAACATTCATTTTCAGGTAGAGCTTGTAAATATGTATAAATAGTTTTAACGTATTAGAAGAACTTATTAGATTAAAGAATTTATTAGTTTTAACTTCTTAGTTAGTTTTCTAAATTATCTTACAACAATTTGTAATATAAAGACATATCCGCAGCATATATACTTTCTTAAACAAGTAATTGTAAGTCCATTGTACTTTTTTATCTTAAGATGGATGAATAAAGCTATTATTATTATTATTATTATTATTATATATATATATATATATATATATATATATATATATATATATATATATATATATATATATATATATTTAGGCTATAGGGAAGAGTCTTGAGATTATAATTATGCACATTGAATGTTTTTGACCGCATCCAAAAGAATAGCAAGTTGAATAATATGCTACATCAGGCTGCACTTGTGCATTATTTTTAATCATGTTGCATTACGTATGCAATTGTAAAGATTGTTCTATTGGTCGTTGAGTTAAGCTTTCGAACAATTCTGTTCAATGATATTATTCAAGTAAAAATGATTGCATTGTTTCATGACTTTCATCTTCTCTTCTCGACACTTCACTTTCGCTAACTGAATGCTGCGCTTAATTGCAATCCAGAGAAAATCAAAATACACGATCTTGTTCATATTTACAAACACTTACGTTGTTCACCGAATTTCTTTGCTAGTGAAGCATTCATCTTTCGACCAAATCCATGTCGAGATCCATGTCATGTTCAATGATATTAATATTATACGAGAACAAATGCATGTTCATTGATATTATACGAGAACAAAGTACTGAGCTGTACCAGTGATACAAATGTTTGCATAGTATCTTAATAATGAACGGAATGGACTTTTTCCTATACATTTTCGTATTTTATAAATAGAACAAAAAACTACTTTGATCTAAATATAAAAGCGTAAAATTTATGAGGCTGCTGTTTAACAGGATTAAACAATGTTTTGCTGCCCGTTGTTCACACTTGTCAACAATATTGAACAATATTATTGAGCCTGAATTGGGTGTAACAATATTGTTCAATATCGTTGAGAACTGTGAACATGTGCGCAGCAAAACATTGTTCAATCCTGTTTGTTGCAACAATTGTGTAATTTGATATGAGTAAATCAGCGGCATGCTATATACTTCGTGTTGTAAATTGTCAAAAAATTGATCACGTGGTTGCATACTATCGTCCTTCTCAAACTCCACGATGGCAAAGCTGTACACTGGTAAAACCAGTATAGGCAAAAACTTTGCATTTCACTTAATTTTATATACCAGAATCAAAGTCTTTAACGTTATTGGTTAATACTGTAATAGCGGTAGCCGTATATATTATTCCTCAAAAAATATTCTGTACGATGACTGTTTCCTTTCTTTTTGTTACTTGAATAAAAAATTATCTTATCCTGTTTGTAACATTTATTGTTTTGATGTATGGCTATCTATTGACGAAAGTTTATAAAAAATATTTTTAAAATCTTGAAGTAATGTAAATTTGAGAAAGAAAAATTTAAAGCCCTAAAATGTTTGGGTAAACCGAAAAAATAGCATGACATATTTTTCAAGCTATCTATATGTATACAGTTGCCAGTTAATTGATAGGCCTATAAACCTTGTTTAATCTTTAGTATTTATCAATTAAAATTTCTTTTATTAATAAAGGTTGATCCATATCCGTAATTCTTTAGCTTTTCAAGCATTTTTACAAAGGTTGAAAATCACCATCCTGTGGATCTAACGCTATTCAGCCTTCGTACAACCGGGCCCAGGTTTCTCACATTAGCTACACGTCTAGCCATGAGCATATCTGTCTAGTGTTTGATATACTTATTTTATGTTTAACAGGATGTTGGTGAATTTAAAAACTACAAGATTTTTATGTCGACTATATTCAAGCTGCTTGGTTCTAACTCAACCATTGACGAAGAAGTGAATCGCATTGTTGATTTGGAAAGAGAATTTGAAGATGTATGGATTTCTGACAAGAACCTTAATTCCCACTTCTGCTTGTGTACTCTGTTGTCATAGACTCAATTTTCTTCTGTCATACTGTTGCGGACACCGAAGAAATACGTTGATAAAATTCAATTAAATTCAAATTCATTTAATTTAATTTAATAGTTTTGCCTTGTTATGTCACAGAACCCCAAGTTATATAGTTGGTTATATTTTTAGCCTGCATATAGCATTGAGCCGCCGCGCCTGCCTCTTGGGGTTAGATACTTGATATTAATAATAAAAGGAAGGAGACGTAACGCCTCAAATAGCCCAGACTTGCATACGGAGCTCAAAAATTTTCCTCGATTTTTCAACTTTAAATGCATTTTCAAATATATACATGCTCGGAAATATATGTTCAAGCCGTCAGGAGCATTAAGCCGTGGTGTGATGGTATCGCGATTTTAAACTATTTTAGAAAATAATTTATGACATATTCTATTTATGGTTAATCTCACAGATTTTTGATATTCTGCAAGTAGTTTATCAACGTCTAGTGAAAATTTGATAAAGGTTGGACCTACATTGCGTTTTCAGTAAGGATTTTACCCTGGGAGCCGCAACAGGTGTCCTGTAACCTTAAATTTGTTTTTTCAATCCCCCCTCCTCCTTATTAGCAATGTTTATATTTTGAAACTCATGGTCAGTCATGATGCTCTGCCCACTACATGCTAACACATAAAAGTTGTAAAGTTTAAATTTTTTCGTCCCATATTTCTCCATAAGTTGGTATAACCACTACAGCAATACAGAACAAAATACAGTAAATGACAACAGACTACAAAAGCAGAAGTGTGTATACAATGTATGTACAAATATACAATATGCGGATTTTTAAAACCCAGTCATTGGCCTTCAGTGTATATGTTAATCAATTTTCTAGCCAGTGGATTGGCAAGATTATGGACACAAATAGGAATTGCCAGCACGATGGCACCCCAATCATTGTTGCAGAACTTGCAGTGGAGAGTTTTTTGTAATATCGTAAAGGATGGTTTATCCTTTTGCAGGTCAAAGAAACGTTCGACCCGAGAGACGTAAAAAATCTTAAAAAGAATATCAAATTTATGACACTTGATGAGTTGAATAAATTCACTTCCGGCAAGGTAAGGTTTGCAACTATATGTAGTGATAAAACACGTCCTACTTGTGTTTTGATATTCATGCTCATTTGCATCCATTGTTTTTCCATTGTACCACACTTCAAATCCCTCTTCGGAAATTAGAAATGTAGAGTGTTTTATTAGGCACTCATGTGTCTAAAGAATCATCTGATTGGCCAAAAAGTCTATATTAATGAGTATTTTAAATTCTAATAAAGATCAAATTTTCACTCTACTAATCTTTAACAGAAGCGATGAATAAAACACCAATACACCATTTTGATACTTACGTTCCAAATCTATCCTTGGCTCGGGAGCCTCATTCTCGTGAATCCTGGACGACTTCATGCAGCCTTTGAGAGTTTACCATCTACGACGCGGCAAGATCAACAACGCGCTTTCGAAACAAAGAAATTTGTCATGCATGCAAGACAAAAACTGTGAATAATTTCTGGTCCCAAGGGTATTCTCAACGGCTTTGTCATTCTCAACACAAATTAAACAAAGCATTACCATGTGTTTCAACTGCAACGTGAAAGCTTATTGCGACCTATAAGAGGTTATTTAAAGTTGGCGAAATTACAGCGAACATTAGATTGCTTTAGACGGACTTAACCTTTTGTAAGATTATTTGAAAGAGCTTATTACAGTAAACAAATTGCTTAGCGCTCTTTCTTGAGCTGAAATTCAGACAGCGTCGTTGAGCCAGTCGCGTCGCAGATCTTAAACTCTCTAATTTAAGAGCAAGCATAATTATTGCGTCATATTTCTGTGGACGATTATGAAGGCCCTTCATTGTAATTGCTTACGCAAATTGGCAGCTCGTATTCTACCTATATTCTATAGTCAAATTCACTGTACCATATCCTATAATCTAGGTTTACTTACCATTCCTTATATTTCAATTACCTCTTTCCAGTTTAATTGGACAGTGTATTTTGAGGAAATACTTAATGGCACAAAGATATCGATTCCGTCAAACCTAAAATTGATGATACTACTGCCCAATAATATTAAAAAGATTGTTGATTGGATTAAAGCAAAACCAAAGAGGTGAGCAGCAAACCATGCATGTACTGCAAACACCGTTATATGATAAGCCTATAGATATTCACGTTATTTAGGTGTATGATACTAGTATGGCGGTATTGTTTTAAAAACTAACCGGTGTATCAGTGCCCGGCTTTCTTAAGAGATTTCTATTGGGGCTGGAGACAAAGGCAAAAGAAATTCTTTAAAATAGGAAAATGCGGGCCGACAGGTTCACTGATCTCAAAATTATGGCTGTTTGCCAGGAGTGTGATAATCGTTTCATACAATGAGCTTTAAAGCAGTTTTGTTTGCAGAAATGACAATAATTTATTTGGTATGAGAAATCGTGAAATATGTTTAATGTTTATGAATTCTGTTGTTTCAATTTTTTGCCTATAACTTGCATTGCTTTCCTTTTAATGATATATACGCTATGCGCTAATTAATATGGAGAAAAAAAAATTATTTTACCGTGGGTTGAACCTTTGGCAAGTCATATTAGATAATTATTGCAACGATTTCCGTTTTGCTTATTTCTCTGAAGGTTTGGGTTGTTATAAAACTATCGAGGCACCGCAGACTCAGGCAACCTATGCGGCAATTCGTGGAGTGGGTAAAATGTTTCAAACAATTTCGTTTGAATTTTCAAGGAATTGTACCTGTGTAGATCACACATTTGCTAAAAACTGTAACAGTATATGCCGTATTGCGCTATTTACTGCAATATTTTTCGAACATCAGTATATTGAAATTCCAATAGCGCCCAAGTTTATACCTATATAGCCTACAATTATCATTATTATTATTATTATTATTATTATTATTTATTTATTTTTTTATTATATATTATTTATACTGTTTAGCGGGCATCGGAGTTCGTTTTCAGCCACGTCTGCAATTTTTCAACTTTCGGAACTGATAAAAAATTGCATGGCCTCGGCCAAAATCTTAATATATAATCGATGTCGATCTACATGTACAGATATAATGTTTCACTAGTCTAATTTAATTTACTGAATTTACTTTTTGACTATTTTAGGGAAATTTTGGCTACTTGTTAAGTTACCAATCGGAATCGATCAACTGATTTAGTCCTGTAACGCATTTGCATGCAAAAAACCCCGTTGACGCTAGACGGGACCAAATTGAAACAACACGGAAATCGCCGTACTAGCTTTAAGTTTTTAATATTTTAATAAGATCTCAGCATTCTATAAAATCCTTCAGGATCCTTTTTAGGATTTCTGCCAATCTACACTTCTAATCTATATAGGAGTCATTTTGACTCGCAAATATAGATTACAGTGAAGAAAAAAGGTACAGAATGATTTTTTTTAGTTTATTTTACTCTGGTGTTTTAACTCCTTTCTTGGAGTACATTTTAATCCGTTATTGGAGTAAAAACTATTCCTTGGAGAGCAGAAATAACTACTCCTTTGGAGATAAAATACTGGAGTGAAATTCACTCTAAAGAACAAGTCATTCTGTACCTTGCAGTAAAAGTGACTCATGCCCAAAATTAAAGTGCGAATCCCGTGTATTGATTTCGTCTTGTTTATTTTAGTCTATTAGCCAATGAAATAATTTGGAATGTTATTCGTGGCTTGATTAGTAACCTACCAGTGGCATTTAGAGCAGCACAGGATAAATATACACAACGTTATACTCCCAGATGGAGGATATGTAATCTTTTAACAGACAATTATTTTACATTCGCTACAACTCTACTGTATGTGAATAAACATTTGCCAGAAGATGCTAGGAAAACGGTAAGATATGTATGTTGTCCAGTGTATCTAGTATTGCGCAATGACGGCCACATTGCACATGGGAAGAGTTATAATTCTTGTAATTTACGGCTTTTGGTGGGGAAAGAAACATATTGTCTAGTTCGCAACTGGGCATCAATCCATAATGGCTTCCTCTTTTCCTTCTGAATTTGCCTCTGAATAACTAACAAGCTGACCATCTGACCATCCAGCTTCAATATGACCATCTCAACTCTCAAGTCTCGTTAGAACGAACTAATATTTGGGCATCTACATCTTTCACAGTACACAGGAAAATCATTTTGTCAAAAAAAAAATGCACCCCAAAACTTGACCGATTTAAAAACATTTTCTAATTAATATGAATATTCTGCATAGGTTCAAAAATAGCTCATTTAATTTCAACCGAAAGATTTTCTATCCACTATTATACAATATAGTCTATAGATAGTTGCGTGATGATTGGTTTGGAATATCCAGTGCATGGAGACAGTTATTGGTCGAAGCTAAAAGCTTAAGGCTTGATAATTTAGGATATAACACAATCGAATTCGATATTATTTATACACACTGTGTTGTTGTATAAGTTCTAGTTGCATAGTAGCCCAAATACTGTCGTGCGCGAAACATTGACACCATTATAATATTTAGGATAAGCTCAGATTTCGCGTATAATTGCGACTATAATACGTTGAATTGTCTCATTGTACTGATTTAACAATTTTATAGGCGGCAGAGATGTTTACAGAGATAAAAGGTCAGTTCATTGATGGCTTGAAAGAACAAACATGGATGGATCCTGGAACCCGCGCTCAGGCTCGTCTTAAGGTTAGTGGCACGAAGGTTATCAAGTAGTGTTGTTTTTAGTTTAAGTTTCTAGTTTTGACCCCATTGCCTATGTTTTGATTGCCTCATCTTTTGAGAGTCATATTGAGGGTAGGAAATTCCACTGCATTAATCATCGCTTCGACTACAATTCGGAGGGGGTGGTTTATTTAGTTACTTATAAGCAGTGGCGGAAATTAACTTTTTCCGGTGGGGGGCGAAGCCTTCTAAATTTCCGACAAAACTTTCAAATTTCCGACAATCCCCCCCCCATTTTCACTCGAAAGCGCCGTTTTTAGCCCTTTTAAAAGTCAAAATTTCCGAAAATTCGTCATTTTACACGAAGGCGGGGGGGGGGGCGGACGCCCCCCTGCCCCACCTAGATTTCCGCCACTGCTTATAAGGTAAGTGAGATGCAATATTTGGGCTATACTATTACGTAGTTTAGATTGAGATTTAACATTCACAAAAACTCTCTAAATGGATATGTGCGAAGTATACTAAATATTAGTGGTCAGCACTTGTATGAGCATTTTTTTGGGAGGGGCATTCGGGTTTAAGTGACTTTTGGGTTCAAATTATTGATATAGTACTGATGTTATCAACCCTAAGGGAAAGTGAAAGTTATTGGATAGAGAAAGTTAACTGTTATTGTCCATTGCGATTAAAAACATGAGGGAGAAAAGTAATTACCATATAGTTTAATTGATGTAAATTTTGAGCATAAAGGATATAAGACTATAAAAACTGTGGACAAGGCCTTGTAAGGTAATTTGATCGTTTCAGAAGAAGGGGCTTGCCCCGAAACGTTAATAATTTTTTTTTTCTATGTTACTTTGACTGTTTTTTTATGTTATGTTGTGTTATTGTTGACTCCGTAATATGATAAGTAGAAAATGTTCTCGAGTCTGTATTTCATAATTTCCATACCCAGCGCAAGCAGAAAGATATTGATATTATTATTTATTTTATTCTTTTTATTATTTTATTTATTTATTTATTTTTTTTATTTGCCGCGGCAGACAATATCTTTCTGGTTGCTCTGGGTATGGAAATTATGAAATACACACTCGAGAACATTTTCTACTTTAAAACTCAAAGAAAAACATGAAAAGTGGACAATTGAAATATTGAAAACGTTTAGTCGGTACAATTTGTATGGGATATCACACTCATACACTTTTTAGAAAGTAATGAACAAGCTTGTTTGTCACATATGAGTGTTTTCGTTCAATACAGCTGCAGAAAATGACGGATGTGATTGGTTTTCCATCGTTTATTAAGGATCCTGCGACACTGAACGCGGTTTATGGACATGTGAGTTTTGAATCAGAACTAGTTGCATGCATAATATTCTACCGGAAGCTTAATAATTCGTTTTAGCTAGCATACATTAAGCAAAATGCCATCTGGTATGTGGCATAGCAATATGAGTAGTGAAAGACCCCACTATGGGAGCGGAAGTAATTAGTATGCAAACCTGGATGTCGAAAGTAATTAGTATTAAAAACTATGGCGTCACTTTGCTTGGCAGGCCTGGGCCAAATGTGACAGGTAGCGCGACCAATTAACGCGGGCAAGCCTGGGCCAAACACAACAAGGTAACGCAATCAATTAGCATCGCAATACAGTAGCATCACTATAAATACAGCTAGTGTCCTTTCACCTGCATAGTCTGTATTCAACACTCACGATGGAATGTTTTCACGGTAAATCAGCTGCTTGTTCTACAATTGTTCGTGATATGTTTTTTTATGGCGAAACACCGAGCTGCGAGTTCTTTTGCCATGACGAAGACTGTTATCTGCTTACAAGAGCGAGGAAGCCTGTCAAAATAGTGATTCCAATCATCTCATTTGCCCAACACATCAGAAACTAGCCAAATTACGTGTGGTAAAAGATAAAATGAAAGATAATTATGGAAGACACTTCTTCACGTGCTCTGATCGACATGATCCTTGAAACTTTTGGCAATGGGGAGACATTTACGAAAGCCCTGGACCACGTTGCAAGCACGGGATGGTATATGCACCGTACGTAAAGTGAAGAAAGACGGACCCACCCAGAACCGCTTGTTTTACTGTTGCTCTCAGATAGACAGCTGTGGATTTTTCCAATGAAAAGAGATCGAGCCTCGTGTGACCGAGACGAGCTTCGTCCTATTCAGTGATCCGCTACAATATCGATACAAGAATGAAAACACTGGAGTGAAACATTCACTAGTACTAACATTAATGCTAAGGAAGCGTATGAAGAATTTCTTAAGAAATATGAATAACTGTAATAAAACGAAATAAATTGTTTTTATCATCATGAATGTGTTCTCTTTATTCCTGTGATAAATCACTTACATTTCCCATTTGGGTTTTAACCTTTATGGTGAGAGGTTCTCTGATGAGATGAATAATATAAATATATTTTTTGACGAGTTGAGACAAAATGAAATCGATATCGATAAGCAGACTTTATCGTTTCATATAAATGCAATTCTTGATCACCATCTAGATCTATATCGTGAAATGAGTGCTCATAGACTAAACCTTGACCAAGTCTACAGAGAAATAAATATGACAAACTTTGGTCGCATTTTTGCCTATTTAGCTTTAGTTTGTATGCAAAATGACAGTGAGGAAAGCGTTCGAGAACATGTCCGAAAAACTATCGAGGCCTTTCCAACTTTTCATATCCCAAAGGCGAAAAGGAATAATAAACCACCAATTTTAATAACGCTCTCACTTACACTAATAGCTTGATATGTTAGTCTATGATTGCTGCATGGTTCATTTCGTTCTAACCTCTGAGGTGAAAGGATGCCCTGTTGTGGTAAAAGTCTTCCAGATCAGAAATTTCCCTCCGAGATATCTTTCGGAAAGTGCGTTGTATTTCCGCGTGCTGTGGAGGGACAATTGTAATTCAAGCTTCACACATTGATGGCAGAAAAGTACCTGAGCCAAATCTATTACAATGCAGAAAGTCCCGCAAGTTTTGGTGGCGTAGATTCAATTTACTGTGCCGTAAAAGACGAAGGCAAACATCAGATATCGCGGAATAAAATACGGCTATGGCTACAAAAGCAAGACAAGTATACTTTACATAAACCTGTAAGATATCGTTTCAAACGGAACCGTGTCATTGTAGGCGCAATTGACGAGCAATGGGAGTCGGATCTTGTGATTATGGACTCGATAAGCAAATACACTAATGGCTTTAAGTACATTTTAACTGCAATTGATGTACTTAGCAAATATGCGTGGGCTAAACCGATAGAAACAAAGACTGTAGAAAATCTTGTTAAAGCCTTTGAGAAAATACTTAAAAAGGGTCGAAAGCCTAAAACTTTTCACACCGACAGAGGGACAGAGTTTATGAATCGAAAGTTCCAAACGTTTTTGAAGAAACATAACATCGAGTTTTTCACGACGCAAAACGAGACCAAGGCATCGATTGTCGAAAGGTTTAATCGTACGCTCAAGACGAGAATGTGGAAATATATTTTACAGCGAAGAACATGCTCAAGTACGTGGACATTCTTCAGAAACTGGTAAAATCGTATAGTCATTCGAGACATCGTAGTATTGGTATGAGGCCCGTTGATGTAAATGAAGACAACGAGAGCATTGTGTGGCAAAATCTTTATGGAGCAGAGTCCGACAAACCCGTTCAGTTTAAGTATAGTATTGGCGACCAAGTACGAATCAGCAAAGCAAGGAGCACATTTAAGAAAGATACTTGCCCAATTGGACCGAAGAAGTGTTTACGAAAACTAAACGTGTTCTTCGACGACCACCCGTGTACAAGATCGCAGATTTTAATGACGAAGAATTGGAAGGAACACTTTACGAACAAGAGGTTCAAAGAGTGAATAAAGCAGACAGCGATTTTTATAGAGTCGAAGAAATACTTAGATCACGCATGCGTAATAAACGTAAAGAATATTTTGTAAAATGGCTGGGCTACCCCGATAAATTTAATTCTTGGGTACCAGCAGAGAGTGTAAAAGATATTAAATAAATGTATTTGAAACTTATCAGTTGTGTTCATTTGTGTGTTGGTCTTCAATATGGCAACACAGTTTTATCAGCTCACGCTACCGCGTAATAGTTCATTAGCTTATTTTCCAAATAGTAGGGTAGCGAATTTTAGAGTAAAAGTGGCCGAAACCATTGTATTTCCAGGACAATGGGAAGTCGCATTGACGGAAATGCATTACCCACATACGTGGAGCACGTTAAAACGAGGAGTGCAACAAACGTTTTTGTATAAAATTGGCAATAGCCCTTATCAAACTGTTGTGTTTAAAGAAACACAATATTCTTCTATCGACCAACTAACAAAAGCACTCAATGCCGGGATGTCAAAAGAAACACAAACGAAAGTGAAGTTTAATTATAATCACAGTTCTCGCAAAGTTTTGGTCATGTAAAACACGGCACAACTGTGTGGTTTACCGGAGAATTAGCAACGGTCTTGGGATTTGACCAGGACACTCTTGTTGAAAAGAAAACTTTGAGCCCTTATGCTGCAGATATCAATGGTGGATTTTCTTCCATGTATGTCTACACTGATATCGTTGATGCACAGTTTGTGGGCGATGTGAAAGTTCCTTTACTACGAATCGTTAATATCGAAGGGGAATATGGAAACACCGTACACGCCAGTTTTCGTAATTTGCAATACGTGCCGGTCAAAGTATATTCTTTTGAGACCATTCAAGTCAATATAAAGAATGACCAAAACGAAAACGTTTCATTTGAGTTCGGGAAGTCAATCGCAACACTTCACTTTAGACAGAAGAGATCTCAGTACATTATCTAAAAACTGCGCAGAAGACCAGTTGTAGACGAAAAACTATTGAAAGATCATTTCTTGAGACAGCAGCGTGGTGGGAATGTCGCTGGGTTTCATGGTGCACGTATGCAAAGGGGATATGGGATCCGAAGTATTTTCAAGAGCCTTGCGAGATATTCTATCCATCTATTCAAACAAGGAGCTAAAGTTGTTGGCAAAAAAGCATTACAAGCAGCCACAGAAGTTGGTCAAAATGTACTCCAAGGAAAAAATGTAAAAGAATCTTTTAAATCACGAGGAAAACAAGCAGCATCTGATGTTGCAAAAAATGCTGCCAAGAAAGTAATGACCGGAAAGGGTCGCAAAAAGGGTATAAAAAGAGCTGCGTCAGCTAAAACTCCCATTCACGGTCCAACCAAGGAGCAGAAAACACTTCGCGATAGCTATAATCCAAAGTGGCATGGCTCAAGTCGCTGAAACAATGCATAAAGACTCCTGTATGTGCTGAAAATCTAAAATTGATTTATTTTTGTTCCACCGACTCAAGTGGTAATGGAAAAAAGATTTTGGGATGATATTGATCCGATTACAAGTATATCTTCTTCAGATACGATAGAATTTTTATGTGCTGCAAATTCTGGAGTTTATACTGACTTAGCAAGCAGTTACCTATACGTTAAAGCAAAGATCACTACCGCAGCCGGAGGTAATGTGGGTGCAGACATTGAAGTTGGACCTTCAAACCTTTGGAAGCATGCTTTGTTCTCACAAGTTGAAGTATTTCTGAATAACAAACTGGTCACCGCATCAAGCACAGCCTACCCTTACCGAGCGTATATCGAAACGATCCTGAACTTTAGTAAAGACGCCAAAGACTCACATTTGACCTCGGCACTATTCTATAAAGATAAAGCTGGAAAGATGGATGTAGTAAACCCTCTCGCACAAGATGCCAACGTCAACACGGGGTTAAAACAACGCCATGCATATACATGTGAAAGTAAATCTGTCGCCATGGTAGGAAGAATTCATTCTGATCTATTCGCGCAAGACCATTACATTCTTGGTGCTGTTCCAATCAAGATCAAGCTGGTGAGATCTAAAAATCCGTTTTGTCTGGTATCATCCGCAGAAAATCTAATTTCAAAGTAGTCATCGAAGAATGCTTGTTTCGTGTACGACGAGTTAACGTAGCCCCTAGTATTATACTGACTCATTCCCAGCTCCTTCAACAAACCACTGGCAAATACCCAATCAACAGGATCGACTGTAAGGTCGTCTCCGTACCTCGGGGGAACATGTCTGGAAATCAACCTTATATATTTCACGATGCTTTATCAAATCGTATTGTGATTGGAATGGTCGACGCAGATGGCCTTAACGGTACATATACGAAGAATCCGTTCAATTTCAAAAATTACGATATTACAACCATGGGTCTCACTATCAACGGAGAGAACTTACCTGGAAAACCACTACAGTTGAAATTTGGAGCAGAAAGTTACTACATTTCTGCTTTTCAAACCCTGTACGCGGGTACAGACAAGATTTTTGAAAATCCGGGCAATGGTATAACTCGTGAAGAATATGCAAACGGTTATACGCTGTTTGTGTTTGACCTCACGCCAGACCTATGCATTGGTGATCATGTACAAGACGGAGTCATACAAAATAAATTGATCATTGGACTGCACGACACGTTCAACAGCAGCCAGGAAACGTTCTGAGGTTCGCGTTGTAGGAAAAGCAAGGAAATAGTTTTGTCCAGCTGATTCGAGTTGAGGATCAAGCGAACTTGATCGTGAGATGCCATGTCACTCGTGAGTCGGTCAAATAAGTGTTCAAATGCGCGGTTTAACGTCGACATGACGTTTGACACCCCGTGCACGACCAACGGATTGAATTGAACAGTATAATCTGCACTGACCTAAAAAACCGTAATACACTATTGTACTAACCACGTAATAGCAATCAAAAAGACTCAAAATTTCATGAAAATGTCCTCTAATAGCTATCACTAATTGAACATACAGCAACAACACTTGAGAACCAGAGAACACTTGCCAAAATGCAACAGTGAGAAATGAAATGTGTGTTCGAAACACGATATCTATAATCTCTGATAACTATGTTTGCGATGTTACTCTGAGTGCATATCCACACCGGGCGAGCTTGAAAAATATGCCCGGCCACGGTGGGATATTTTTCAAGGCATATTTTTCAAGCTCGTCCAGTGTGGATATGCACTCAGAGTAACATCGCAAACATATTATTCACCTGAGTACACAACACCAACACAGAAAAAAACTCTGATAACTAATTTGTTTTTGGTCGCGTTACTGTGTTGTGCCGCTAATTGATTGCGTTACTGTATTGTTATGCTAATTGATCGCGTTGCCTGTCACATTAGGCCCAGGCTTGCCCGCGTTAACTGTCACATTTGGTCCAGGCTTGCCCGAGTGACGTCATATATTTTGCAAGCTCCTTCCTTCACTACTAATATGCTATATGTTTCCTTAATTTAACAATTATATGTTTGATGTTTCATTACCATAAGTTTATCCATTTTTCATGTATCTGAAAGAATTAAATTCGACGAAGGTCGAACGTAATATTTAATTCGACTGGGTTGGTCGCATAAATCCCCGTGCAGACGAGCAAATTTTTCTTGACAAGTTTACTTTATCGCGTGAACGCTCAACAAGTTTTTCTTGACAAATTTTGTTGGTCGTGTGCATAGAATACCTTTATCTCACCTCAAAGTCGCCTTTTGTTTGCCAAAACCATAGCATTATTTTTGTAAACTTGTTAAGCTTTTCTTTGTTATGGCCGTACACACGCGCCATCACATTTTACTTCACCAAGGAAACAACACCGTGGAATTGGAAACTGTAGACGGTCCGTAGATGCCAGCTCATGTTTTGGCCGAGGTGGATATCAGGGGCAGTTGGACGAAGGTCGGACAGCGCAATCCAATAGATAGTGATTTTTGAAACTTTTAAAAAAATCCTGGAAAGCTGTAACACTAGAAAGTACGAATCTGTATTGCAACATAATTCTAAAACAGTATAATTTCTAAAATTTTGACTTCAATCAGCAGCATTATACCGTGTATGCATGGATCATAAAAAACACAGGATAGGAAACTCATGATCACGCATGATGTTTTCAGATTGCTGTTTGCGTCTCGGCCTTTTTGAAGATTATGACATCACTAAATTCAAAATAATTCTACGTTTAGCAATAATACAATTGAGAATTTTGTCAAAAAAACGTACGAATATACAACCATGCCACTCTACGATAGAATATCTAAAATGTTATTGGTCATTTTCAGGGAACATATTATATCTTTTGCATTCTAATGAGCCCAATTTGGCAAAATATTAAGTCGAGACTTCAATATTGGGCGAAAGCGAAGGTCGAGCCTAATATTGAAGTCGAGACTTTGCCATATTGGGCGAAGATGAATCCGATAAGAGTTTTATTATATCGACTAAAACAATTCTATAACAAAAAATTGTCAATAAGTAAGGCCCGTTTCATACGTCGTACTTCACATGTGCCGAATACATTAAAGACAATAGATAATGAGCTGAAATGCCTCATTATCTATTGTTTGTAATGTATTCGGCACATGTGAAGTACGGCGTATGAAACGGGCCTAATACAGCGAGAATACAGCGACAACATTAGCCTACAACTACATATATCGGCGGCGAATTTGCTTAAATAACTAAACATAAAGTTAATAAACTCGTTTTTACAAATATGTGTGCATAAATAAACTCAATTCCATGTATGTTTAATGGAATTTGATTTAATTTTGACAAAAAAAATAATATTACTAACCTCGAGGCTGTTGCAAACAAATGAATTTCGCGACGAGTTTTTCCGCGCTTTTATAATTTTGAACAAAACTGGTAGAAAAAACTATATTAATTAATGTCCCAAATTCTTTTCATTAGTCTGCCCTATCTCTTGTCGTATGTTTGAAATTGACAAAACTTCTGAAAATGGTTGAAAACCATGCAAATAGCGACGATTCGTAACTGTCTAATAGGTTCCTGTCCAATGTCGTAAAATATTGGATCGGCAGGTGACCTTCTCAACGATTACTGATTGGTTTAGTGCGCGTGAGTGTATAATAACAAGCATTAGATGGTAAAATACTCGTCAGAAATTCCACTAATCCATTATATCCACAGTATTTTTTGCGACGCCAATTTCTTAATTAATTACGAAAGTAAGAAACTGAAACAAAGACGAACAGTCTACCTCGAATACTTTATCGTGGCACGTACAGGCAGGTTTAATATTTTAAAAGACAATGAAACCACTTCGAATCTCAATATACATGTTTGAATGCGAAAAATATAGCAAAATCGAAGAAAAACGCGGTAAATTTTACTATATTCGTCCTACTCGTGATATAGCAAATTTAAAATAGCAATTAGGCTGCGTGTACGTTCTTTTCTAACTATTTATAGTTATACTGATCAACAGCAAATTTTTGAAAATTTGAAAAAAATATTTTACGGCCTACGCCCAACCGTCCCTGATTAGTATATTACTTAATCTGTGACAGAGTCAAATGGTGTCTATTATGTTTCAGGTTCAAGTCGATCAATATCATCTTTTCCAGAATACTTTGAATATTTTCAGAGAGATATTTTGGAAGAAATTAACTCGATTGGGAAGACGTGCTACAGACAGTACCAGGTAGTTCCACTTTACAGATAGAATATTTATTTGCAGGGCATGCAGTGGTCCCGGTGACTATAAAATTTATCTCACACATGCATGCAGATGTTTTCACCGATCATGGATATTTTAAGTCAGCCACAAAACACTTAGCCTGTGTTACAGATATAGAAATTATATATATATATATATATATATATATATATATATATATATATATATATATATATATATATATATATATATATATATATATACTTGAAACTGTATGACGCTTTTACTACATTCATAGTAAAAGCGTCATACAGTTTCAAGTTTTGTTATTATTTTGGCGCAGTTTTTAAAATGTTTAATTTCAACTGTAAATAACTACTATGCAGTGATTGTGAACTGTCAGAATTGCATTGTTGTTTAGACATTTATTACATTTTTGTCATATTAATTTGACAAGACAGGCGCAGTTTTATTAAAAATTTGAATATTTTATTGATTCGCATAACTGGAGAATGATTTAATTTTTGATGAAACAAGCAATCGCGCCAATTTGAAAGTTTAGCCAATTTGAGATATAGGAAGGTTTGTGACACATGTACAATACGCTCATACCTCGCGACTTCCACAGCAGCACCTGCAGCCAAATTAGCAGCTCTAGCCAAATTCAAGATGGCTGCTGCAAGTGGTTAAACAAAATTTCGTTTACTTGGTCATTTGCTTCCTTGGGGGAGGGGGTTATAACTCCAAATTTTCGTTCTTTTCTTGCTCAGTGAACTTCCAATATACCCAATTTTTTTTATCAATTGTGCATTTTCAGGTAAATCGTTTTTAATAATAGTTGTTATTAAAAATGGTTTAATTAATTAAGCAATATTAACAATTTACACGAACAATATCTTTCTTAAAAATTACGCATACACAACGGTGTTGTAGTGCACTGGAACACTGGCTTTAACACTGAGAATTTTGTTTAAGATTGCACAGTTACTTAACCGAGTTTCCAAAGAACTTTTTTTCTTGTCGTAACTCCAGCAATGTAACCCTCAATGGAGCATCTTGTTGTTACATATGTCGGGAGGGCTTTCCATTCTTGTATCCCAAAATGACCTTACAAGGGTAAGGGTTAGAAATAGGGTAAATATTAATATCACGATCATATTTAAAATGGAAGATTCCATTTGTCAGAAATTTCATCTTTTATGTAATGTTTATTTTTCTGCAGGTCGTCATTTTCGTATCTCCAAATCAATGCATTTTATAACCCTCAATCAAACGGAATGAGTAAGCCAAACTTTCAAATCCTGTTAATACTTTTATTTTCTTCCCATCCTTCCTTCTTTTCTTCACCATTTTTTTCCTTGCGCCTTTCTTTCTTTTATCTTTTTTATCTTTTTATTTCTTTTATCTTTTTTTTTCTTTTATCTTTTTTTATCTTTTAAATTTTTTTTTTCTTTTATTTATTTATTTATTTATTTATTTATTTATTTAATGAATTTATTTAGCAATCTACATACATACTATATATCAGGTACAAAGATAAATACTTGACAAACGAAAGACCAAACACACGTCACAGATCACAAATGAGTAGATACACTCAAACGGAAAGCACAAACGGGACACTAAAAGTCCCATGCGAGGTGCTCCGCGTAATTAGTTTAGATATACTTAACTGAAAAAAACACACATATATATTACGTACTGTTTAAATTAATAAACGATCAGGAGTGTTTTATTAAGTTTAAAGCCACGAGCGCGCAGTGCGAGTGGCTTTAAACTTAATAAAACACGACTTGCGAGTTTATTAAACGGCTTCAAACACGACTACAAATTCAGTAGTGCCTTATTATAATTCTTTATATAAAAGATACTAATGAAGACACAACTGCAATGGATACTGCCTTATTAGTATTCTGTATATAATGAATACTAATTAGGAGTGTTTTATCAGGTTTAAAGCCACTGCACGTGACATATTATGGTTGACATGATTTGCCAATAAGTTTATGAATTATTAATGAGTTTTTGAATTGTCGTATTAAGTCCTATGGCAAGGACAGTCACGAGTTAATGACCTGCACGTACAAGCCATGTCTACGTCATAAACATTACTAATTAATGTATAGTATCTATACGTTTAAGATAGTGTTTAAACGAGTTTGGTTACAGAAAATGTCAGGTGAGACTTCTTGGCACACTGTGTTCCAAATATTTACAACACGATTGTAGTATGAAGACTGAAAAGTGTTAGTTTTACAGAGTTTACTTTGAAGGATATATCCTGACGTATGGCTCAGTCTAGTACGACCATGACTCACAAACGACCCATAGTTATCGATATTGACGTCAATGTAACTAAATAATGATTCGAAGAAATACACCAAGTCTCTGACTTTTCGATCATAGGTCTTTCCCTCACGCCTTAGAGTAGTTTCCCTGTCCTTTATACTTACTGTACATGTTGCCATCTACTAACCACTTGTATGAGTTGTATCCACCTACCGATACCTACCTACCTACCTACCTTATACCTTCTTTGAAAGGTGACTCCATACCTACCCACCTTTACTTCCTAACCTTTCTTCTTTTGTTTATTTTCTTCTATTTCCAGTAGTTTTCATGAGTATGAATTGATTCACCTTTTTGCTTATTTTGCAGCCATCTTAGCAGGAATACTACAACCACCTTTCTACAAAGGCGACAGACTTAAGTAATAATTTTTTGTGTATTTTCCTTTCTTTATTGTACCTTTTCGGCTTTTAAATCGGACTGCTGTTACAGCTACTCATTTTGTTCATTTCAGAGCGTTGAATTATGGTTCCCTTGGTATGGTCGTGGGCCATGAAATCACGCATGGCTTTGACAAGCTAGGTAAATACATTGGGTGGATAGGGAAATACCAAATATGATGCAGTTTTCTTATAATTTATCAACTTATAGGCATACTTTCTGGATGCAGATGGATTCGTATTCTTGAGATTGATAAAACTAGCAATCTTTACCAAATGATCTTGTCAGTAATAGTATAGTAACAATTTTCTGTAGATGTCTGAAGATGATAAATAAAAAAGTAGTGGTTTAATTAACATGTATTTTTATTGACCAAAATTAAAGGGCTAGCCGCCTTTAAGAGAACGTCCGCACCATCCAAACATTCGTTAAGATTTAAAATTTATTAAAATTTTCACGATTTATTGTATTTTGGACATAATCTATTTTATTGGTAGTTCACCTCCCTAAAAAATCTGCTTTCCAAATTGGAGGTCAAAAAGTAAATGCTAAATATTATTTATTCCTGATGAATATTTATATTCTCTATGCCAAATATAGCCTCCTCCGCAGGCATCTCACCCGACGAATCGGGTGGTGGGAAAAAGTTTGGTGAGATGCCTGCCATAAATCGACACAAAAATTTGCACTGCGCATACTGGCTCGCGCATGCAAATTTCGACAAACTCAAACTTAGGGGGAGTAGGAAGGGCTTACGGCAAGGAGTGAAGAAAATTTTGTTTTCAACACGATGGCTTACAAGACGAGTAAAACTGTAAAATTAACGAATAATCCTGCTCTTCAACATTGCAAATACAAAGGGAACTTTGACTAAGGAGCGGAGAACGTTATCGAAAGCCGACGCAGCGATTTACTGGGATTGTTTAGAGACGAGTGACTGCAGAGCAATGAATTCATGTTGTCGTCGATTCATGTCAAGACATTTGTCAAGACAAGGTTTCAATTGAAAGTTTATCGTCAATATATACAAATTTCTATTCAAATTGTTGACGACATTTTATATCATAATAAGCTGAAAGTGCAGTGATTTAGTCGAAATTGTAACATGAAAAGGAACGATCGAAAATTGTCAATATACAGTATAAATGTAAATTCAACTGTTGACATCTGTGACTGCGTATTAAATATATAAACACCTCTTGCCTTGTTTTAATACGCTTGTATGGAAGGAAATCATTAATAAAAGCCTTAAACAAATAGCTTTCTTATTGTGGAATACACTGTGCAATTTATCCCTTGGACAAAGACAAAGTTTTCAAACTTGAGTGTCTCAGATGTGGCGAAAATAGCAAAAGCTTTCTTAAATCAGTGGCCCTGTTTTATATATGGGTGTGAGTAATGTAGACATAAGGGAAAGGACAACTGGAATTTAATAAGAATCTAATAGTTTTCCATGTGGTGCAACATGTATGAAGACCTGTCTTAATAACATTTGCCTTGGATTTGTTAATTAACCAATGGAGGCATTACATACATTCCATTTTGCTTGCCAAAGTTCACAGACAAAATATTTACATGGGTAAAATCCATTTTGCAAGGCAAATTTCCCTATAACCATACAAACAGTCACTGACAAAACTTCCCGGTGATAGACATGTTTTCAGGGATGGATCCAGCATGATCTGGTAAGGGGGTGCTCTGCCAGCTCTGGTGTCGAGTGACTCGAGTTGTGTCGTCATGTGTGCAGCCCGCCATTAATATACAGCAACAGCAGTATTTTGACAATTTGGCAAAACACCTCCACGTGGTACAAGTGTACTGTGTACAATATCTCATTTTGTGTCTAATATTTTTTGCTTTATCATGAAAAATAGCACACACATACCCCCTGGCCAGGGCTAGGGAGGGGGGTGTGCACCCTCCCACCCAGTAAATCCATCCCTGCATGTTTTGCTATTAATTGTTACATTAACCACCCAAAAGTCTTTCAATGGTGGGTACATATTAATTGTAAGCTGTGAAGCTTTAGATTAGCCCATTGTTTGTACTCTCCCCTGGAATAGTAAAATTGTCTGATGTTAGACAGAGTAAAAGCAGGGGCGTGCCGGCAAGCAATGAGACAACAAGAACTTGTTGTGGGCCCCTGGCATTGTAGGCTCTTACATGATACATGCCAATCTAGATTTATTATATTTAAAACAAATATATGTCAAGAGCAATTTTATTTAAACATGAACAAGGGAGATACATATAATTAGAGAATATGCAGATACATCATAAATTTATTTACTTATCAAATCATGGATGTCATGTGGCCAGTACGTGTAACACAACTAGGCATATACTATATTAGAAAGAGGTTGTTACATGCATCACAATGCAACTTATTAATGGGTTTAGCATATTCACATGATATTAATTAAGGGGGTGAGTTCCAATTAACTATTTAACCAAGTGAAGCCTGGTTCACATATACCTGCTGTTTGTTGATGGGCTATTGTTGTTAAAAGTTCAACTAAATAATTCACAAAAGAATGTATGCATCAACAGCTGTAAACAATGATAATGCAGGCATATGTAAACCACGCTTAAGATGCCAACAAAATCTTGATTTTTGTAGGCTTTTGTTGTAATCAAATTTCTGTAGTTGATATTTCCAAGTTGTTATCTCTCCTCACTTATTGAAATGGTTGCCTCAACAGAAAGATCTTTTCCTTTTATATATCAATTCACTTAACATGTTGCCAAATGTCTGATGATTTGACTAAAATTAGTAAAATATAATCAAAATGTCAACCCCTTCATATAAATAAACATGGCAAAATAATATTCCAGAAAACAATACAATTTAATATAATTCCTTTATTAAAGGTAGGTTACAGTCGCATCTGCGCATGTGCTGGACATTTGTTTATGTGGGGACACACAGGAAGTTGTCATCCTCTGTTTGTGCTCGGTCCAGTCTCATTTCTGGCAATAACACGCGCGTTGTTTTTATCGCAATTGAATTTAATGCCCAAGGAGCGAAGAAGTTTCCAAAATATTTTGAGCTTTTTTGAGCGACAGTCCGTCAAATAACGAGTTATTGAGGCAACATGAAGAGTAGGAAAGGATACTACGCTAACAGGGATGCTTCGAAAGTGTATCAAAGTGTATCTATTTTATTGTTTTCCTCGATGGAGAGCGCATTCCATTTCTGCGTCTGCCCATGAATGGCCATGATATACCTGCATCCTCGGGCTTCTACCAAAGGTTGTCAAGAAAAGAATCCTAGAAGGATTGGAGATTGCTCCAAACATAGCTGCAATGTTGATCCTTCAGAGAAATCGCTTGTTGAAGCCCATCAATCGAGGTTTTAATGACTATAAAATTTTCTTTATTACACTAGCTATTTCACTATCGTTAATATATACGAACTGTTTATCTATTCTGTTTACAAACTGAAACCCATAATATAATTATAAAGGCCTAAAGATATGATACTCGAGACTAGTGAGTTGTCGATGAAAAAATAATGAACAATTTGGAGTGAACATGTTTGGGACTTTTGAATGGCTGTTTATATAGACGTGTTATTGTCAATTGTCAGAGTGATAATCTACTTGGCTGTGGCAGTGCTTTACTGTCTTTGACTGTCTGCTCATGGACAACTTGTGCTCACTTAAAACTTAATAGAAACACATCAAAAAGTTTCTCTGATCAAAGTTAAAGTAGATTTTAATTTGATCAAAACACATAACAGTTTAAATGCCTTTTATATGGAGGCAAGCCAGCTCGGGTGCCTGAGGTAGCTTGCTTGGCCGAGATCTAATGTTGCTAGATAATTTATACTAATATTCGTATTGTGTGTATATGAGAACCAGGCTTGCTTGCCTAAGCAAGATCTTGTTTAATTTGTGAAGCCCGACAGAG
>CACRXK020004306.1:20000-32269 GCA_902702795.2 Paramuricea clavata | reverse complement strand
TTTTCAGTCATTTTGTATTACAAATGGGAAATTGATAATCAGTTTGATCATCTGATTATCAATTTCCTGTTTGTAATGCAAAATGACTGAAAAACGGCAAACTTTGCAAGGCTATATTACCCGCATTTTACAACATTTCGCAACGAAATTTCGGAATATTACTAATTTTGTGATGTTCTTTGAAGCTGTGATGAAATTTTTGCCCAGGCATATCTAGATCAAAATTTCACTCATAAGGGGAAAGGTCTATTGTATAACAAAGCCGTAACAATAATTTTCAACCATGACAGAATTGGCTATAAAGCATAAGCTATATACTGCATCAAATTTAAGGCAAAAAAGTTTAAAGAATATCGATTTAAAGCTACGATTTCATATGTTGACAACCTAATTCCCCCCCGACTACTATCAATAGAAATAATATCAATCCGAATACTTTACCCAATATGATGGGGACAGGGTCATTGGCCGTCAAATTAAAGTACGTCACACCATCACTTCGGGTCTCATTACACACAGCAGTCATCTCAACTTTATATAATCCTGGAACATTGATTTGCCCTCTTTCGATGTAGAAAAATTTCTTGTGCTTTTCGTAATTAACTGTAGATGGCACCTCATCAGCGTTGTTAACATCATACAGAGTCCAGTTATACTTCCAACTACATTTAGGCTCCGCGCAGCTGTCATTCTGTACGACCTCTTCAGTATTAAAGCGAATATCATTTCCAAGATATGTTTGGAATGGTTTCTTCTCTGTTCTTCCATCATATATTTTCACTGATGGTTCACAACCGTCTATGACGTCGACTGTAATTGTGCAATTTTCACTGCTTATACCATTTTTAGCCAAAACATCGATTTTCCATTCCCCAGCATTTGGTAAGCTGGTGGTAATGCGATCTTTATCATGTGTAACACTGTCTGAACCATGTCCAACAACGGTAAAGGTGTAAGTGATTGGCCAGCCTGATGAGACATTCGCGAAAAGAATAATACGCTCATAAGCCGAGTGCTTTTCGATAAACTGATCTTTGATAAGGGTGGTGGTACCAGACTTTACTTGATATATGGTGAGGTTTTTAATAGGTTCCATGATCTCAACAGTTGACTTAATACTGAGCTTTCTACTGTCGACAAGGCCAAATGCAGTCACTGTAATGTTGTATGTTTCGACTTTTGTGTAACTGAAAGAGAAATAAACTTTTAATCAGTTTTTGAGAATAATTTCAACTAATAAGTTTGTAGACGTTCTCTGGTTTTAAATATTTATTGAGTACGAGCTTTCCACTACCAGTCAGCAGTCTTCATTCTCGGATGGATTACAATGAGAGTAGAGAGTACACTAGTAGAGTAGAGAGTACACTCTCATTGTAATCTACCTGTTAAAGACTGCAGACTGGCAGTCGAAAGCTCATACTAAATAAATATTTAAAACCAGAGAACGTCTACAAACTTGCTTGTGTGATGTTACTCTGAGTGTAACATCACACAAGCATCTTATTTACCTGAGTACATTACACCAACACAACAAGTGTCTACAAGCTTATTATGAATAACCCTGGTTTCACTTCAAACATATTTAAAACATTTCAACTAACTTTGTTTGTACTGGATAGCTCTGTCAGTTCAGCTAAACTATCCTAAATTGTTCTACCTAGATAATCAGTAAGGACCATTCTTTATTGTGAGTGGTCCAGTGTTACTACCGGAGGAACCTAAACTAAACGAACTACATTATCTCCGCCAAGAAGTTTTTATCTGGGTTTAATTTTAATTTTTAATTTAACAAATTTTATTTGGATCGATATTCACAATTTTTAACAAACAAAAGAATATAACAGAACAAATATTACATTAAGTTAAAATA
Organism: Paramuricea clavata; assembly: GCA_902702795.2. NCBI lineage: Eukaryota > Metazoa > Cnidaria > Anthozoa > Malacalcyonacea > Plexauridae > Paramuricea > Paramuricea clavata. Next base: position 30,399 of record CACRXK020004306.1, on the reverse strand, counting down.
ACCTAGATATCAAATGTAGATCCAAATGTCAAAACACCATATTTGGTCATCGACTCAAAATGACGATTTCACAGTTGAATGTCAGCCAACCAGAAATCATGAATTCTGTTAATAAATAAATAGTTATCTCTTGACACCGAGTCGCTCAGTAATCTCGAACCGCGACTGTCTCGAGCTGTTTTTGTACAGGGTGTATCAAAAAAAAGGTAATCGAACTTCAGCGCGCTATTATACGTGTATTACTCTGCGTATGAACAATTGGTTTTCATATTCGGAAAGATCAGGCTTTTAGCTATTGAATGACATGCTTTTTATACCAAGTGGAGAAAAAATAAGCATGTACGAGGCCGATTAAAAATGTTAGTCAAAATCGCATATTTTCACATCTGTGCCTAATTAAAACAATGCATAACAAAAGAAAAAAGCAATTAATCACGAACGTGTCGTAGCTTAGCTAAGATTATGAATATGTGTGCAGTTTAATGAAGTGAAATTCATCAACTTAAGTCCTAAAGGGAATTCATTTTCAATGGTTTTAGACCTAACTCTCAACGGTGAAAATATGCGATTCTGACTAAGATTTTTTATTGGATTCGTATTTGCTCATTTTTTATCCATTTGGCATGAAGAAGATGTCATTTAACAGCTAATAGCATGATCTTTCCGAATGTGAAAAAATCTCGTTCATACTTAGAGTAATTCAGATACAATAGCGCGCTGAAGTTCGATTACCTTTTTTTTTATACACCCTGTATATATACATGAAGTTACCGTTACAGCTCAACAGCTCACCTCTGAAGCGCAGTTGGTTAGAGCGCTGCACCGGAATCGCAGGGCCGTATGTTCAATTCCTACCAGAGGACCTTGTGCTGCATTTTTCGCAGTCATTCCTGGTTAGGTCTTAAAATGTATAGATTCTCACTTGGATTACAAACCCTAACATCCTAATATTAATTCCACCAAGTGAAGTGCAATAATCTAATTACCCGATTACCTAGATATACATTACCTAGATATACATTATCTAATTACCCGATTACCTAGATATACATGAACTTACGGTTACAGCTCAACAGCTGGCCTCTGTAGCTCAGTTGGTTAGAGCGCTGCACCGGAATCGCAGGGCCGTAAGTTCAATTCCTACCAGAGGATCTTGTGCTGCATTTTTCGCAGTCGTTCCTGGTTAGGTCTTAAAATGTATATATTCTTACTTCGATTACAAACCCTAACATCCTAATATGTACTTGGGACAGTGTACCTTGTCTTTGGAATAAAACCCAGAAAATCCATTCCCAGTCATTTCCCACAGCAATATAATCGCACGTTTAAAGTAATCATGTGTTTATTGCCTGATGTAAGCCAGATTATTTAATTATGAATCATTTAGACTGCATGATTTACGTACTTGTTAGATAGCCTCAACCACTGGACCACCAAAAGTGCCGAAACGGCACTTCTGCATATGAGACCCCAAATTATAAAATATTTACTGATACCGCACTGAAATATGTACGCATTAGCTCAAGAAATAACTAGTTATTGTTCAAATTACGGTGAAAATTAAAAGTTATTGGACCGCATTTAACCTATTTGAAACAAATTTCCGCCTTTAAAAAGCACTGAACTTTAACGAATATTCAATAAAGCCTTTTCTTATAGTTCAGGAGTATGTGCCCAAGCTAGTCAGCCACACTTCCAAGAGATCGTTTCCCTTTGCGTGGACGTAAAGTGTGTCCTTGTAAAAAATCCTTACTTCAAAGCCTGCATGTTAAACATATTGTAATTAGAGCGACGTATAATATCAGTAAAGTGGTTTGAAGCGGTTACATTTCATATCGATATTCCCATGTTTTGCCACTCCGTGTTGCATCCAGTGGACGCCACTCCGTACGCGCTCTCAACCACTTAGTTACATGGTCGAGATGTTGAGGATGAACTGAAACATTACATTTCCTCACTAATTTTCATTTAATTCCTAAATTGATTGTCTCAAATTGTGTTTCTTTCCTCGAGTTAAGCCCTTGAAGAGAAATTATGTTGAACTCGCGTTCGTGGTTGGTTCGAATGGATTAATTCGAAGATCACCTACCTTAATCGAGTCATAAGGTTGCTTTTTACCGCAGGAATTCGTAAATGCACTTTCTCGACAATTACTTCATAAGCACTCGCTTGGCCTGAGATTGTTTCACGATTCTTATAAATGAGCTACAGGTTCCCAGGCTGACGCAATTATGGAAACGGTCTGTTAACAGTTAAATTCGGCGCATGAAAATGGACTTCACTTTGCTTATAGTAAGAGCTGATTCGCAAAGTGGATATTGGGCATCGTTATTGGCCTAACATCTATTCAACTACTGCAAGTGATCGAGGGAGTAGCGAGTTGATTGGTGTGGACTGCCGTGCGACATCCAAGGACAGCTATCCCAGTGTCACAGGAAATTTGCCGCCCACGAAAATTTGGCCGCTACTTCCTAGGAAATATGGCCCCCTCCTTCGGAAATTCCCCCCCCCCCCTAAAAAAATTGTTTACTTTATCTTTAGGCTCAGAAATCGTGAAGCTTCTAATAAAACCAAAATTCTAGAAATTTTTCTCAACATTTTTGTACGATTGCCTATTTTTTGTGTGAAAATTCTCTATTGCATTAATGCAATACTGAAGAGAACCAAGAGCGAGAGTTTAGCGTACTTTTCGCGTTTGGTTTTGACCAGCTTTGTAGAAGACAACGTTAATAAATAATGGCTGTATCATTAAGCTATGGAAACGAGACGATTTTTATAATACTTAAAAGGATACGCTTTTTGCTAATACATACATGCTTTTGTGTTTGCGGAATGTTTTGTTAGTCTTTCGAACCTTTGCGCTTTTGTGTGTGGGGAATTTTTTTGTGAGCCATGAAGCATGCAGTCTACTTTCGTTTTTACGGAATGCTTCTGTATGCATCCCCAGGGGCGCCTGAATATCGATAATTGGAGGGGCAGGTGTTCATATACTCGTGTTCTGCCCAACTAATTTCTTTTGAAATCGATTGTTTTTACAGTCTGTGAACACGAATATATGAATACATGCACCCCCATTTATCGATATTCCGGCGCCTCTGTGCATCCCACCATATGAGCGATTATATATATCCTGTATATATGTATACTAAGTAAAATGCATAAAGATAAACTAAGATTTTTTTACGAAATAACCACACATTTGATTTTGTTTTTCGGACTAACGTTTCCACTTAAAAGTCTACTTTTACCCCAATGGTAATTAGTCGTTGTTATTTATTAGACGTGTGTATATTAGTAGCATATTCGCCACCGCATGACGTCGTCGTTCGCTAAAGTGCGGTTTTTAATCTAATTTTATACCATGTGACTGAATTTATGGATCTAAGTAACTTCTAATATCTTAGAAATTCCTGTCTCTAAAGATCTTTTCACGTCCTTAGCTTAAAGACGTTAGCCATTATGCATTAACTTTATCCTCTACAGATACCCATGTGGGATGTGTCTGGCATGGCTGCTCTAGCACATCTTTAGAATTAGAATTTCCACACAAATAAATTATGCAAACTAACTATAAATACTGACAAACACTTTTAGGATCTTGGTTTTAGAAGAACCTTCACGAGCTTATATAGCGATAGAGTAAACTATGTTTTCGAGGGGGAGCAAATTTCCGAAAGGGAAGTAATATTACCAAGAAAATATGGCCCCAGAGGGGCCAAATTTGCTGGGAAGATTTTCTCGGGGGGGCCGCCAAATGTTTTTGGGGGGATTTCCGGGGACTCCGATATACTTTTTTTTATTATTATTATTACAATATTTCAGTAGGAAGCTACACTCACAACAAGGTGATTTTCAGGCAGGTCCTACGATATCAATTAAAATACAAATAAAACTACATTATAATAGCATATATAAAAAAGTATGTTTAAAATTATATCAGCATAAAATCGTATATAGAGTTCTTAAAAGAAGTCAAATTGTTCGATTATCTTTGGTCTAAATTAATATAGACTTCTTATATAGAGTTCTTAAAAGAAGTCAAATTGTTCGATTGTCTTTGGTCTAAATTAAGGTTATTCCAATCAACGACTGCTTGATATATATATCGTTGTTTTCCCCAGTTAGTACGCGAGCGTCGAAGATGTAAATCCTGACGGCGGCGTGTGTTGTGGGAGTGAATTTCAACGTTTTGAACTAGGTTGAATTGATATTTTATATACTTATTTATACATTTATAAATACCAATACAACGATGATGGCGTCGACGTTCTGATAAAGGCATCCAGTTTAGCTGTGCGAGGGCTTCTGTACCGGAAAAGTATTTGGGATAATCCAGTATAGTTCTTGCTGCGTTATTTTGCAAACCTGGAGATTATGCATTAGGACTTTATTGTTCTTGTCCCCCCACACAATATCTGCATAATCAAATAACGGTAAAAAGAGACTGTTATATATCGCCAAACGACCATGTAGAGGCAGCAAATACTTAACACGACGCAGAACTCCAAGTCGTTGGCTGACTTTTTTGCTAAGGGCATCAATCTGGTCCGACCAAGACATATTTTGATTAAGTTTAATGCCAAGGTATTTGAAGGTGTCTCTACGTTCCAAGTTATGTGCGTTGATCTCTAATGAAAACTCACGGAATGAATTGAGTTTACGCGTGCTGCCGAAGATTACAAATTTGCTTTTCTCAGCGTTCAAAGTTAAAAGATTGTCATTTAAATATCTGCGAAGGATTTCAAGGTCAGCATTCAAATTTTCCTCAAGTTCCGACAACGTAGAGGAAGAGAAATAAAGAACCGTGTCATCTGCATACATAGTCACTTTACACTTCTTAATACAAGACGGCAAGTCGTTCACGTAAAGGATAAATAGGAGTGGTACAAGGACACTCCCTTGTGGAACTCCAACTGAGACATACTTTGCAGAAGAGGTAGCATTATCCACTCTTGTTACCTGTATTCTCTGATATAGGTATGATTTGAACCATGTTATAGTGGCATCAGTAAATCCAGCCTTCGATAATTTTGAAAATAGTATAGAATGGTTCACCGTGTCAAAGGCCTTTGATAGGTCCAAAAAGACTGCTCCAGTGACAGCGCCTTTGTCCATATTATCAAGAATCGAGTCAGTAAAATGTATCAAAGCGACTTCGGTTGATAGATTTGGTCTGAAACCAAATTGCACTGGCGATAGAATCTTTTCATCCACAAGGTATTTGTAAACTTGGTGATGTGCAACCTTCTCTAAGACTTTGCTGACCGTGGGTAGAATAGTGATCGGTCTATAATTTCCAGAATCGCATCTGTCTCCAGATTTAAATAGAGCAGTGACTTTACCAAATTTCCAGATCGACGGGAATTTCGACGACTCCAATGACCTATTGAACAACTTTGTTAAAACTGGTGCTATTAATGAGGCAGAGTCCTTTAGAAGACGCGCGCTAATCTTGTCAAGTCCTATGGCTTTGTTGGTCTTTAGCCGATTTAATTCTGTACGGACAAACGCTTCCTACAGGTTGGAAGTTGAAACCACTAACAGGATTAGCATCAACAGTCAAAGAAGGGTTTTTCCAGATGTAATTTAGACCAGGAGTTATCCTAGCAGCGAGTTTCGATCCAATAGAAGAAAAATAATCATTCAGGACTTCAGCAATGGATTGTGAGTCCGTGTAGGTTACGCCGTCCGCTTCAATACAAGTGACTGGCGATGTGGATTTACGTGATGTAATTTCATTGAGTATTTTCCATAGCCCACCAGAATTGCTTTTGTTTCTGTTAATTAATTCGAGATAATAATCGGCTTTACTCTTCTTAACTTGTTTGGTAACAAGGCATTTTAATTTTTTGTACATGTTCCAGTGAAATTCAGAGTTACTTTTAATAGCCTTTCTATGATGGTAATCACGATCTCGCATCGCGTCTTTAAGTTTAGCCGTCAACCAGGGTGTTTTGGTTCCTTTGATGCGGCTCCTTTTAATAGGTGCATGTTTATCAGCAACATCAGAAAAGAGTGTATTCCATGTTTCGACAGCAGCATCTAGATCTTGAGTTTCGTCTATTATATCCCAGTCAATTGACTTAAGATCTTGAATAAAAGAGTTCTTGTCAAATGTGCGGTAAGAGCGATATTCAATTGTTTTTGGAGGAGCTTTGGGAACACCAGATTTTATAGTGCAATAAACAATAGAGTGGTCGCTAATTGCCGAGTGAATGACTCCGCTTTCAACAACACGATGACTATTATTGACCTATTACAGGGTGACTATATCATTGACCTATTACAGGATGACTATTACAGCCTGAGCTATAGTAGATGTTCCATATACAGCAAAATTAAAAATATTGAGTAGCGAAATAGCGAAATAGTTCGCTACATTTTTTTAAGCAGTAGCTGTAGTCAGTAGCGAACTACTTAATTTGTTCAAAAGTAGCAGTAGTTGTAGCTGACTACATATTTTTGAAGTAGCTGTAGTTATAGCGAACTACAAAAAATTTGTAGTCAACCCACCCTTGGTTAAATTCGAAATTAAAACAACAGTATGTCTGAACATGTAACAACAGAAAGTCCAATATAAAAGTTCAAAACAAAATGTCAAAAAGATTTTAGATGGTATACAAGTATGGCAATACGAATACCTTAAGTTCTAATTGCCAGAGATGTCTTCCACTTAGTGTTTCTTCACTTTCCATGAGCGGTTCCCAGGCTGCGAACGTTTCGTTGTAATACCATGCTTCCAGAGATAGGTTGGCTGCAACTTTTAACTGCATCAAAGAGAAATAAGGATATGTATTCGCTAATTATCCAAAGCTGTTTAATATCTGTTAACATGTTTTATAATATATGTGGGATATAACACGAATTTAATGCGCGTGTATTATCAACTACTTATTAACTGAACGCGAGGTCTGTAAAGAGAAATATCGGACCGAGGTCTTTTTTATATATATCCGCGTAGAGCGAGGCTTGTACAAAAAAAACGAGGATCCGATATTTCTCTGTACATACCGAGCAAGCGAAGTTAATAAAAAGTTTATTATATGGCATTTATAACTATATTAAAACAAACAAGAAATGCATGATTTGAAATGCATATTAGTAGCATGGTACACATTTGGTCGAAGAAAACAAAAAATATCAATATATTCCTTCTTTTCCGCTAGAAACCATTCGCAGATATCTTATTAATAACAAATTAAATTATAATTTTCAAATTTTGCTGTTTTGCTTTAAAAATGCATGCGTTTGTTTTTACGTAATGGACTTCTCTACCAATCACAATCGCCATTTCACCGGAAGTGATGCTTGCCATATAATAAAACGCCATAATGCACTGTCTTAATTTTCCTTGGTTTATCTCCGTTTTCTCGACAAAACAATGTAAATCCAAAATCTTCTATATAGCATGAACGAATAGACGATAAAGGAAGTGCAAAAGCAGCCAACAAGAGGCAATGGGAAAAGAAAGACGAAGAAATTTTCGCAGCTGGTTTGAGTCTGAATTAAAGTAGCCGAGGAAAAAAGGCTATAGGAATACAAGAGAAAATAGAAGAAAAAAATCAACAAAAGCTAACCAAATTTAATTTAGAAAGTAACTTAAATGCCTCGAATAAAAACTGCTTGACATACAGTATCTTTGGCGAAACACGAAAAATATAATAATAATTTCAGAGAATAAAAACAAAACAACTCGACAAAAACCTCGGACTCCACTGCCATTAACCAATCACAAAGACATCTTAAATTTTCTTTGTCTAATAGAGAAATAAAGTCAAACAATGGATTTTGTTTTTTACATGCGGCCACAGGTCTCCCTGTATGAAGCCCTCTTTCCTTTCCCTCATCTCCTTTCCTTCACCTGCATCTAAGGAACGGAAACTTGTTTTTTAACAAATGACAATTATCGAAACATTCTTCTCTTTATCATAAATATATTTTTCTTAAGAATTAGTTTCAATAAAATTTGACTTAAAAATTTTTCCTATCAGTTAAAACCCAAGTGACCCAATCGAAGTAGTACATATAGGTAATCATGCGATGGCAAGTACAATTAGGGATTAATAGTACGAGTGATGTTTGGAAATTTTGGCAAACTTGGACGAGCCGCCGGGGCGAGTTTTTGTTTGTTTTGGGAAAATCATTAATTGTACTGCAGTACAATTAACGAAATAATTGTACTCCTCTCAACCCATCAGCATCCAGTAATTTTGTCATGCTAATAATAAATTTATTAATTTAATACAAAAGTTCAGAGAGCGAAATCAAGATAAAAATCCACAATTTTTCACCACTCTTCAACTTTGAATAATAATGAGCTGCACTACATTGTGCTGTGAAGACGCAGCATTTCTCCTCTGCCATCACATTTATAATTGATATCATGTGAGGATCCAGGATCCTATTCATAGGTTTGAGGCGATGATCCTGAGAGACAAATTATATAACACAAACTCAAAACACACATGAAATCTCTAGACAGCTTGAACTTTCCAAAATTGAAGATAATTTTTTAATCTATTTTGAATTTGACATGGTTACCATTATTATATAAATTGCAAAAAATATGCAGTATCTAGAACTATCGATAACAATTATTTAGTGGCGAGGAAGCCCCAAATGGAAACTACGTATGTTTTATTTCAAATTTATATCCCTGATATAACTATAATTTACCCTCCTTTAGTAATTATTTCTATTTGATTAGATTTTAGTCATTATGAAACATTGAAGCCTGCATGCACATCAATCAAAACTCGGAACTTAGACCAAGATACACAATTTAGGCTAGTTTAACAATAATTCTGAGACAAAAGAAACGATTTTAAATTAGACCCCAAGCTACTTACAAAGGACGCACGCATGCAGATGTAACTTCAACAGATAGGGAATTAAAATAATTTCGAATCTTAAAATCGTACATAACCAACAAAGAATTGACCAATGTGTAATTGACAAGTGACGGAATTTTAAGAATTGATATACCTTGTACAAAAGAATGGTGTTGAATTGGACTTACCCTTGTTTCATTTCAACTATAGATGTCTGCAAAATTATTTTATATGATTGATTTAGATATAATAGGTATATATAGTATTTACAAACCTCAGAGCTCCAATCTTTGATATCTGATACAATATTGCAATTGACAAGTAAAAGTGGTACACGATGTGCCATTACTTCATTGTATAGTGTTAAACGAACTGACTTCATTTCCATTGACCACTACAGTAATGTAAAGTATACGAAGCAATAGAGTATGCAGTCTAAAATAATGTACAAAAGACGATTTGTAGGTTTTAAACCAATCTTCTGATTTCTCTCTACGACGAAGTTGATTTAGCTAAAGAAAATAACCACAAAATTCTTTTACTGATTAATAAACTACAATTACACTGCTACTTTTTTCATTTTGTCATTTAAGTACAGAAGGCCTAAAAAAATACCTGTGGTTCCGGTTTGTGATTACGGCACCCGGTTTCTTTTGTTCAAGTGTAAAGTTTAATTAGAAATGCAAACCCGATCCCATATTATTTGAAATGACTATTATTTTGCATAGCATAGCATAACATATAAAGCAAAAATATAATTAATATATACCTTCTCAGTCACAATTGTGTTCAAACGAATTCTTGATGGGACACGAACTGGAGCTAAAAAGCAAATCCATAATGCCATTAATTATACGCAGTATATCCATTTTAAAAATACTTAGTACGCAGCACTGTACATGCTTTTATGACTAAAAAAGAAGTAGAATATTAGCCATAAAAAAAGCTCAATCATTCAGTTCAAATAGATTGTATAACAAGTTAGAATTCTGGTAACTTAATGATAATCTACCATGGAGGTCTAATTTTATTGAGAACTGCATAATAACTAATAAGGTCCGGTTCACCTAAGATGAGTATATAAAAATGCAGGAATATGACCAATGTTAACTTTTACTTCTGAGCATGCAAAGAAAGAATGAAAGGAATACATGCAGTGCTTTTGGAAAATTGGCTTCTGTTCGTTTGTATACTGTGTCAGTTGTTTCAGTTACAACTGTTGGCAGAGTTTGTGATTAGTTGACGTCTTAGCTTATGCTTGGTTTATGAAGCACACTTATAATTTCTGCATCTTTATTTTATATGCTCCGGCAAATACGGACAGGCCGGTCAGTCTATGCACAGTAATCGAGTTAAAAATCACACTTCTCAATGTCTTGTGTGAAGGCCATATGTCAAGACAACATAGTTTCTGTATCTGTCTTTGGGTTATCCTCTATATACATGTGCTAGCTTTCGCTCATGTGTGAGGCATGCTTGCATGTTTTGCACTTTTTCACAAACCTCGCACTTGATACCAATCGTCTTTGCATAATGTTTGAGGTTGCCACAAGTCCTTATTCTCGTCA